>RJWJ010000412.1:0-160708 GCA_004363605.1 Indri indri
CTATATGTGCACTTAGGTGTTGATCAGTGAAACCAATTTGCTGGTGAGTAAATGTGGTGCTTCTTTTTCCATTCTTGGGATACTTCACTTAGTAGAATGGGTTCCAGCTCTATCCAGGAGTATACAAGAGGTGCTATATCACCATTGTTTCTTAAAGCTGAATAGTACTCCATGGTATACATATACCACATTTTATTAATCCACTCATGTATCGATGGACACTTGGGTTGTTGCCACATCTTTGCAATTGTGAATTGTGCTGCCATAAACATTCAGGTGCAGGTGTCTTTCTTATAAAGTATCATTTGATCTTTTGGGTAGATGCCCAGTAATGGGATTGCTGATCAAATGGTACTTCTAATTGTATCTCTTTAAGGTATCTCCATATTGCTTTCCACAGAGGTTGCACTAGTTCGCAGTCCCACCAGCAGTGTATGAGTGTTCCTATCTCTCCGCATCCACACCAAATTTATTGTTTTGGGACTTTTTGATAAAAGCCAGTCTCACTGGAGATAAGTGTTATCTCGTTGTAGTTTTGATATGTATTTCCCTGATAATTAGGGATGTTGAGCATCTTTTCATATGTTTCTTGGCCATTAGTCTGTCTTCTTTTGAAAAGTTTCTGTCCGTGTCCTTTGCCTACTTTGTGATAGGGTTGTTTAATTTTTTTCTTATTGGTTTTCCTGAGTTCTAAATAGATTCTAGTTATCAGCACTTTATTGGATATGTAGCAGGTGAAAATTTTCTCCCATTCTGTAGGTTTTCTGTTTGCTCTTATGACAGTTTCTTTGGCTGTGCAGAAGCTTTTTAATTTGATCAGGTCCCATTTATTTATTTTGGTTGTTGCTGTGATTGCCTTTGGGGTCTTCTTCATAAATTCTTTGCCAAGGCCAATGTCTAGAAGAGTATTTCCAACATTTTCCTCTCGAATTCTAATAGTTTCATACCTTAGGTATAAGTCTGTTACCCAGTGTGAGTTGATTTTTGTGAGAGGTGAAAGGGTTGGATCCTGTTTCAGTCTTCTACATGTGGCTATCCAGTTTTCCCAGCACCGTTTATTGAAAAAGGATTCTTTTCCCCAGTGTATATTTTTTTGTGCTTTGTCAAAGATTAGATGGCTATATCAGCATGGTTTTGTATCTGGGTTCTCAGTTCTGTTCCACTGGTCAATACTTTTAAAATAACTTAATAGTAATAACAAAATCTCTTTTGAGTATGGCAAATTTTTTCCCTAAAACAATAAAAAATACTTGTGGTCTTTGAGAAGAGATAAACCTGATTGATGGTCTTGTTTTTATTTTTGCTTAGTTGCCCTAATTTGTTGTTTTTATTTTCTCATCGCTAGATATTCTTAATGAGCTTAAGATGCACATTTAACAGTTGTGTTTTACCACCTGCTTACCAGACTTCTGTCTTACATGGCTATTAGAATATTACATGGCTTCCTCAGAACCTGTCACTACTGATATTGTCAATCTTTTCACAGAAGCTATGTGAACTGACCAGAGGTTTAAATGCAGACATTACAATAACTCAGTTTAGTGTTTACCAGAGCAAGTTTTGTTTGTTTCCATTTTAAGAAATAGGGCCTAATTTCTTTTTAAAATTCAGTTACGATGTTCAATTAATCTAGACAAAATATAAATATTTCAGAAGGGATAAAATTACAATAACCTATTAATATTATAATTGTCGACTTGAAAAAATCACAGCATCAGGTGAAAAATAGTAGATGTAAAGTGATTAAAGAAATATAACATATTTAAAAATATACCAAATTCAACAGCATTCCAATATAACAGATACGGTGAGGAAGCTTAAAGATACTATAATTCTCAGCCAGAGGGGAGTACAGAGAGGATAATAATGCCAGTAGGTGAGATTCACATCACTATTTAAGGAAACGCAACTGTCCCCCTCCCCACTTTTTCTTTCTATTCCCTGCACACATGCATATTGTATATCTAAGTCAAATCCACTCCATCTCAGTTTTGGAAAACATATATTACTCCAGAACATAATCTGACATGGTATGCTGTGGCATTATCACCTCCTTTTTGGTCATCTCCAGGCTAATATATTTTGTTCATATTCTTCCCTGAAGTTTGAGATATAAATACAAGGCAAGGATTACTTACCAAATAAACCTTTTAAGAATACTTTTCAAAGCCTCTTTGGCTAGTGTCTGGTCCATGCTGACTATGTTTCTCTGTTTAATAAACACTCAGTATAAAACTAGGTCTGTTTCAGTGGTTTATGATTTAAAATGGAGGGATTCATAGAGAATCCCTCTATAAATGGCTCTTTTTAATGAAGGACGAAATGAAAGTGGTTATTTTATTATAAATAATTTAGTTAAGAAATTTATAAAAAGCTCCTTTTGTTGCAACTGTGAAAATTGGAAAATTATTAGTAGAACTATCAAGGGATAGACGGAGATGAAGAGGCAGGCTGGCTCTCTGCCTGCACCAAAAAAGAAAAAAAACAAAAACAAAAACAGAAAGAAATATACAGCACCAAGATCCTCTCCAGCAACAACCCAGAATGTTTTATTACTGTATTTGTGGTATGTAATCCACCTATAACTTTAGTACAAAGCTCAAAAGACAAATTTATCAAAAACAATAATAGCTGCAGCAACCTTTCAAGAGATAGGTAATTCAAAAACATGTAAATTGAGACTACTAAAAGTGAAAATATGGAAGGCGATGGAGTTAAAGTGTAGAAGTATTTGAAGTTTTTTTTTTTTGCCTTTGTTTCTCTTCTTTTATTGTGTTCTAAAATACTTCGTCATCTTTTTACAATAAAATATTCTATGTGTCAAACGTTTTTTGTAAGCCTCTTAGTAAGCACAGCATGAAAACTTGTAATAGATTCACTAAAAGTAAAAAGCAAAAAATTAAAACATTACTAGAGATATTCACCTAATTACAAAGGAATACAGTCAGAAAGAAAGGAGGAGTCTCAAAACAAACAGAACATAAGCAACAAAATGGCATTAGTAAGTCCTTACGTACTAATAATAACCATGAATGTAAATGGTCTCAATTTTCCCATTAATAGGCATAGAGTGGCTAAAGGGATAATGAAACAAGACCCAGCCATATGCTGCCTTCAAGAAACCTACTTCACCTATAAAGACAAGCATAGACTGAAAGTGAAGGGGTGGAAAAAGATATTCCATGAAACTGGAAAACAAAAAAATAACAGGAGTAGCTATACTCATATAAGAAAAAATAGACTGCAAATCAAAGACTCTTAAAAAAAGAAAAGAAGAGAAAGGTCACTATATAATTATAAAGGAGTCAATTCAGCAGGAAGATATAATGATTATAAATGTTTATGCACTCAACAGCAGAACTCCCAAGTGTAAAAACAAACATTGATAGACCTAAAGAGAGAGATAAGGTGCAGTACAAGAATAGCAGGATACTTTAACAACCACGCTCTCTAGTAATGGACAGATCATTAGGACAAAAGCTGTCAAAATTCCAAGGACATTCTTTACAGCAATAGAAAAAAAAAATTCTAACATTTATATAAAACTACAAAAGACCCTTAATAACCAAAGTAATTTTGAGCATAAAGAACTAAAGTGGAGGTATCACATTACCTGACTTCAAAATTATTACAAAGCTATGGTAACCAAAGCAGCATGGTACTGGCATAAAAACAGACACAAAGACCAATGGAACAGAATAGATAACCAAGATATAAATGCATACATTTAAAACCAACATGTATTTGACTAAGATACCAAGAACTTACATTGTGGAAAGAACAGTCTTTATTATAATGGTGCTGGGAAAACTAGATATATATTTGTAGAAGAATGAAACTTGACCTCTATCACTCACCATGCACAAAAAACAAATCAAAATGGATTAAAGATGTTAATCTAAAATTCAAACATGTAAAACTACTAGAAGACAACTTTGGGGAAATGCTCCAGGACATTGGTATTGGCAAAGCTTTCTTGTTTAAAATTGCAACACACACAACCAAAACAGAAATAGACAATTGAGATTACATCAAGCTAAAAAGCTTCTGCATCTGCACTTCAAACAATCAACATAATGAATATATAAGCCACAGTATGAGAGAAAATACTCTTGCAAGCTATCCATCTGAGAAGGGATTAACAAACAAAATACATAAGATCTCAAAAATTTCAACAGCCAAAAAAATTTAAAAAAGATAATCTGATGTAAAAATAGGCAAGAAATCCTAGCAGACATTTCCCAAAAGAAAAGATACAAATGCCCAATTGTTGTGTGGAAAAAATGCTCAACATCATTAATCATCAGAGACATGCATTTTAAAACCACAGTGTGATGTCATCTCTCCCAGATAAAATGATTTTTATTAAAAAGAGAGGCAACAGCAGACACTGGCAAGAATGTAGAGAAAGGTAAACCTCCATACATTTTTGGTGGTAATTTAAATTAGTACAGCCAGTCTGGCGAAGAATATGGAGGCTCCTTAAAAAACTAAAAATGGAAGTTTCATATGATCTAGCAATTCCACTCCTGGGTGTTTATCCAAAAGGAAAGAAATCAATCTATCAAAAAGATTTCTGCACTCCCATCTTTATTGAAGCACTAGTCACAATAGCCAAAACATGGAATCAAACTTAGTGCCCATGAGTGGATGAATGGATAAAGAAAATATGGTCGACAAGGAAATATTCAACTATACAAAAATGAATTTCTGTCATTTGCTGTAATATGGATGGACTGGAGACCGTTATGTTAAGTAAAATAAACCAGGCACAGAGAGACAAATATCACATATTGTCGCTCCTGTGTGGGAACTGAAAAAAGTGGATTTCAAGAAAATAGAGACTAGATTGTTTGTTACCAGAAGCTGGAAAAGAAAAATAAAGAGGGGGAAAGGAAAGGAAAAAAAAAAAAGAATATCCTCAAAGATGTTTACATCCTAATCCCTGGAACCTGTGAATATATTATCTTACCTGGTAAAAGGGACTTTGCATATGTGATTAATCAAAAATCTTGGAAACCGAAGAGATTATCCTGGATTATCCAGGTGAGATCAATGTAATCACAGGGGTCCTTATCAGAAAGAGGCAGGAGGATCAGAGTCAGCAGTAGATGATTTGATCATAGAAGCAAGAGTTTAGAGTCTCCTGAGGAATAGGCCACAAGCCAAGGAATGCAGGCAGCTTGGAAGTTAAGGAAAACAAGCAGCTTCTCTCCTGAAGCCTCCAGAAAGAACACAGCCTGGCTGACTCCGTGACTTTTGACTTTTGACTTTTAGCACTATAAGAAATAAATTTCTGTTGTTTTATGCCACTCGAAAAAAAAAAAAAAAAAGGAATATAAATGAATTCCCCCCTCCCATCTATATACTTATAAATGGTACATATGGTAAATTCTATATGTATACTTTACCTCAATAACATAATTTTAAGAAGGAAAATAATGGTGCTCTTAAATTTAAGTTGATGATTAAATAAACTTAAAATATCTTAAAAAGAGAGAGGAAGATAGAAGAAAAGGAGAGAGTCATAATGGTTATATGACTGCTGAAATATGTTTTTCTATTTCCTAAAAAATATTAGTCAATAAAAAAGTGAGAAAATAAGATGATGATCTTTTATTATACTCCCACCCAGTACATTTGACATTAGGCAGACATGAAGTTTTTTTAGATGAAATATTTACAAATACCTTTTTCTTCCCCATTTCAGTACAGTAAATGTATCCACAATTGTAAAGTTTTCCCTGGTTGAATAAACTAATCCAACCAAATTAAGCATTCAATGACATCACAAAATATAAAATAAAGGTAAATACATTTTTAAATATTTATTTTTTGAAGGCAATCATGTTAAAATTGTTTCTATCACCCAAATCTCTAACTCTCTCTAATATTCCAAAGACAGAAGTTATCACCATGTGAACATTCTTTCTCTGGAAGAATAACCTCATTTCAACCAAGAACTGTCTATGCTTTGATTCCAGTTCTGATTGTTTAGCTTGTTGTATGTTTAAACAAGAAATGTATATTTAGATATCAAAGCTTGAACTGTTCAAGAAAGGTATCAAATGAGCACTCTCAATATTTTCAATGGATCTGAGATTTCTTACTGGATTTCTTTTTACCACAAAGTTAACGTCTCAGTGTATAATGTTCAACAAGGTTGTGAAAGTGAAATTTTTTCATCTTCCATAGGCTTAAGTTTTTCATAAGGTAAATTGAGAAAAATATTTTTTGTCCTATCTTACAAATGCAAAATTTTCTGGGATACCTCATACAATTTCAATCAAAAACACTTTATGGACTAATTCCTCAAAAGAAAATAGCCCAAATTTTCTAAAAGAGGGAAGTGAGAACAATATTTGACACTAAAGTATCTCCATCATTTATCTTATTTTTTTATTATCTTATCCAACTTAAGAAATAAGAAAATAAAATTTCAGAGTTAAAATTATTTAATCCATATACAATTATATAATTATTATATGTCTAATACTCAAGTTATTTTTTTTTTCTCTGAGCCGGAGATGGTGAACTAGAAGGTGTCCCAAAATGTATTCTGTCTCTTTTCTCTCTCTCTCTCTCTCCACACACACACACACACACACACACACACACACACATACCACACACACACACACACACACACTTCTTTTTTTCATAGGTAATCTTATATAAAACTTTATTGAGCTTTAATATACCAGTGATGTGATTGCTGCAGAAGAATAAAAATAAATAATATATATCCATGATCCCAGGGAGACACTCTGCGATAGAGAAGACACAGCTGTCTCTTGAAGACTATCATGTTACTCAGATGGAGGTGAAGGAAACCAGAATGTGTCACCCCACAGTATCCCTCTTTGACATAATATTTTTGACCTGAAGGCAATTAAAAAATGGCAAACAGTGGAAGAGCTCTTTCTACCCACCCCTTTCCACCTAAAGACATATTACAAATTCTCTCTTACTGTAGACAACTCTTGTCAGCGCAGAGAAAGCACTAGAGGCATCTGCAAAGATCTGTTGTTACTTTATTAGTTTACACCCATATACTTACGTTTCCATAGTTTTCTACATTTAGAAGCCTAAAACTGCTTTTCCTTTTCATGTCATTTCTCTAAAAGTCACTGCTCTTCATTAAGGATGATATATAAACCAGAGTTCTAAACCGGTGCTTTTAGTTACCTTTCACTGAGTTTTCTCCCACATGTGATGCACTGCATGTGATGCACTTGTTAATAAATTCACTTCTTTTTCTCTTGTTAATCTGTCTTCTGTTGGGGGGTAAGGGGTCTGTCCCAATTTTGAATTTATGATGATTGAGGAGAAATTATATTTCATCCTCAACAGAAGCAATTTTTTTTCTTGGAAAATATATGCTACTTAATCAACTTAATTTTTCACATAAATTTTACAATTGGTCTTTTCACTTTTTATTTTTTCTTCTTTTTTTATCTCTTTCTTTTTCTATTCTGTGTGAAAGGAGTCAAAAAGCGAATGGAGGTCAGTATAACTTAACAGATTTTACAAGAAAGAATCATAAAACTCTCCTTTTATATAAACTGAATTTGTCTATATGGAGTAGATTCTTTTAAATTTTTCTTTAAATGAAAACCACATCTTTCAATACTGTTTCAGATCTGTCCCTTTTCTTACATCCTCACATTCTTATAGACATGTTTCTTACAAAACTTATTAAAAACAAATTTTAAATGTCTCTTTTTCATTGAAAACTAGCAATAACAAAGTTGCCATTGTGAAAGCATGCATAACACAGTAGGAATAATGTCTTCAGAGTTAGTGCTAGACACAATTCTGCTCTCCTGATGTTTTATCATATGATATTAAATATGTGGTTATTTGTATATGTGCCCTTAAATTTATGTAAAATGGAACGTTTTTCTGTGCAATCTTAAAAATAAGATTGCATATAAAATAAGATTTTATACAGTAGTTTATTTTATGAAAACAAAGATATGATGAATTTATAAAAAACATAGTCAAGTTTTTATGAAAGTATATTTGTCATAATATCTAGTTTTGATGGCTATCCATTCATACAGATGTATAAAATGTAAACAAAGACTCTTCTGTCATAGTGGCATAGGAAATGGTGTTTTGAGCAAAATTTAACTTACATAACTTATCAGAGCCTATTATTTTCTAATATTTATTATAAATATCTGAGAAGGGTGCATTCAAATATTCCCAAAACTTTCTTTTATCTTAGCATGTTTTTTGTAACATGAAGCTACAAACGGCTACCTTAAAAAAAAAGGAAAAACAAGAATATACATTAAAAATAAGGAGGAAATGTAAAGTACATATATATTACATTATATATGTTATGTATATTATGTTACATATTATATATGTAAACTTTAGAAGTATATTTTAGCATCCTTCAAACCATGGTAAGTTCCATCCAGTTACAAATCAAATTTGGTTTATTGCTTGCCCCCAGATAAGCTGATATTCTAAAGAAAGCCATAAGGCACATGCTTGACAATCTTTGGTTACTACAACAGAATATATATATAGTAAACTGTCAACCTTTTCGAATAGGCAATTAGATAAAAAGCAATGAATAATGTGCTAATTATGTGTGTCTAAAGTGTTAATGAGAAGATCACAGTGTGGCACAACTAGTTGTGATTTAACAGAAAAGGAAAAGAAAGCCAGCTGAGAAAGCAAACGACTTAGTAATTGGCATTAAAGAATATGAAAAGTCTTTTGTGACTTTAAGGTGGCAATAATTTAGCTACTAAATCTATTAACAGAGACCTATGTTCCATTTAAAATTAAGGAAAAAAAAAAACATTTGGAGTAAAAATTTTCCAAATGCCAAAATCTTTACAAAGTAAAACTTATAAAAGCTTTTAAAAGTTTAACAAAATAATTAATATTGATAACACTATACTACATTATTGAAAAAGTAACAACACAAAGTATAATCTCAGAAAAAAAGACATTTAAAATTTCTAGGTCAGGAATATTTGTCTCTGTTAAATTTTCTTTATTCCCCTTCCCCTGTTCATGTTTAATGCTTCCTTAGTTCAGCAAATTCACTTATTCTAGCATATGCTTCACACTTCTAGAGATGTCAACAACACTATATAAATTTGGTTTGCAACCAAATTTTTGTGCTTGTTCTTGAATTATGTTTTTCATCTCATTCTAAAATCATTGGCAGGAAAGTTTTTATCTCTATGCTTTGGATATATTGTTAATATTTTGCACATGTCATGCCAAGAAACATATATTGTACAACTGTTTGGAAATTTAACTAGCAAGATATGAATTTGCTAATTTGAGACACAGGTTGCTATCACTTTGAACAACTCTGCAGATCTCTTTTAGAACCTCCAGCCTCCTTTATTAATTGCCCTATTCTCTTGCTTTTGAACTCCTCCCCTCTTCTTTTGTCCAGTCCTTTGAGCCCACAACTGTTTACCATTCATCTTGTCCCCACAAACTAAATTGCCTTACTAATATTTTAATCATTTTCTATTTTATGTGATCTCTACACATTACAACCATAAAATATGGGATCTAAATGGTAAAGACTTTCGTATGGAATTTCAGGGATCTTGCAGAAAGTGAAAAAGACATGGGAGGGATTGAGCATGTATAGGGCTATCTTCTCAAGCTCCTACTTTTGATTGCTGTGAAACCACACAAGGTTCCTTGGTTTAGTGGCTACAACAGTACTTTATCCTTATCATCTTTGTCTCATATCTAAGCACTGATCACTAGGAAAATCGAATAAAGGAGTGAGAAACTAAGCAATTGTAAATCTACTTGCACAGCTGCAAATAATGCTTAAATAGACATAAACCAATAAAACGTCGACTATGAGTTAGGTATACTTTAAAATAACTAAAAGTGAAATTGGAATGTTCCTAAAACAAGGAAATGATAAATGCCTGCAGTGTTGGATACCCTAATTATTCTGATTAGATTAATTCAAATTGTATGCCTGTATCAAAACATCACATGCACCCTATAAATACATACAACTATTTTGTACCCATAATAATTAAAATAAAAAAAATAAAAAGCCAATAGGTGTCTTTCTAAAGAATAATAATAATCAATCATTTGGAAGAATGTATTTATCCTTTGAATTATTGCATATTATCTTATAAAATATATTACAAGAATCTAGGATGTTTTCACTTACACAGTTGATTATTTTATAGTATGGAAAGATTTCGAAATGTCAATTAGAATGTAAAATTCACAATTTAAATGTGAATGAATTTTGTGTCCCAGTACCATGTTGGAAGAAGCATTAGGTCGCTGCTCCTACTCTAATAACTAGAAATAAATGGAAACATTAAACTATGTTATTTTTTAAGACAATGGTGGGGTGTGGAAGAAACAAGGTGTAGAGGAACTCACTTTAAATACAAGGAAGAGATTTTTCTTGTAGAGCTGGATCTAGCCTTTTTTTTTTTTTCTTGATAAATGTACAATATTAACGTGAGGGGGGACTGAGTGAAGGCAAACAGTGGCTCGCTTTTCTTTATTTCCATCTCTTTTGTATGTTTAATAATTATCTACAGATAGACATTTTTTGAAAAGTCAAAAATTTCTAAATGTGATTAAGAAAGTCAGTGTAACTGTGCAGTGGTTACAAGAGACATTATACATATAAGAATAAAGATAGATTAAAACTAAAAGGAAGGAAAATGTTATAATTATGTAGGTTTGTATTATAAACACTAATGAATAGAAGGGTTGTATGATTCTATTAATAACAAAACGCGTATGTAATAAAACCAAATAAATTGTTTGAGGGTAAAGAGATAATGATTTACTGTTCAATCAATAGGAACCCTGACATTCCTAAAACTCTACGCTCCTAGTAACATAGGTTTGAATTCTGTAAAACAAACAAACATAGTGACAGAATTAAAAAGACTAATATAAAAATTAATACACATAATTGAATATTTGAATGAACCTCTTTCAGTGACAGATAAAGCAAGCAGAAAAAAATTATGATACATATGTACATATAAATATACTCTAAATGCATGCTTAATCAATTTACTTTGTATACGTGCTTAGAATATTGTATTCAAAACCTGCAAAAAATGTTCTTCACTTACGAAAATTGATCATATGCCGGACCATGAAAAAAAAAAAACACAAATCAACAAATCGCACTCATGCAGCATTCTCTGACCACAGTGGATTCGAATTGAAAATAAAGTAAACGTAAGTGCAATTCACCAAATATTTTCGAATTAAGTAAAATTTGTTAAATAATTCCTATGTCAGATAGAAAAATACAATGTACATTAGAAAAAATTTCTATGAAAAATTAAAGAATTATACATGAATAAAGAGATATACTATGTTCAAGAATTGAAAGGCTAAATATGGTTAAACATTTAGTTTATTTAGAAGGTCCTTGCTTAATTTCCAAATATTTTATAGATTCAATAAGTCTGAAGGAAATCATCAGAAGGCTTTTATTCCCCCAAGGGGGATTTACAGCCTGATTATAAAGTTTAAATGACAATTCAAAGGACCAAGTTACTACCAGACTTAAAATGTTAGTAAAACTAGAGTCATTGTAATAAAGTGGAATTTACAAAGACAGATAAAATGACCAAAAGAGCAGAATAGACACATACGTTCTCACTTTATTTATAGCAGTGTTACCAGTACAATTTAGTTGGAAAATGATTGATCTTTGCAATCAAGATTTCTGGAGCAATTGGTTATTCTCACAAATATATTAATACTAACAATAACTACTACTATTATTATTTTCCTTAACATATAATTTACAAAAAATATTCAAATTATGTCACAGAGTTAAATGTGTGAACTTTCAGCTGCCTAGATCCATAGTTACACAACCAAACTTACTTTTATTTAATCAATTTTATTTATAATCATATAGTTAATGTTAACTTCTAGAGGTTAATTATAACACTTGGAAATATACTTTTAACTGTTGGAAATAAAAACGCTTTTCCTATTTAATTCACTTTAATTAGAATCTTTTGCTAGTAACTGATAGAAACTGAATTTTAAGTAAGCATGACAAAAAATATTGTCTTGCCCTACAAAAATAAAAATATCGCATGCCAAGCAGACTTTTTTGTGATGCGATATTTCTTTCTTCTGATAACTACAATTTCTCAAGATTGAAAACAGTATCAACATCATGTGAAAATATACTTATTATCCTGGGAAATAGCACTTTAAGCACTTCAGACATATCACACTGCGATTCAACCAAGCAAGTCATGGAAATAGTCTCAAAGAACATGGGATTTAGAAAAGTAACCAAATTCTTAGTTTTGGAGAATTAGGAATGGTGGGAAACACTTTTATCCCTTTGCTTTTTCTCACACAAACTCTCCTCTACCTCCACCCAACTATGAACAAATTGATACAGCTTTTTATGTTTACACATCCCTGGGTAACATATTGCCACTTGAAAAATATCAAACAAAATGAAAAGTTATTTTTGGATTTCCTATATCTGATTTCACTAGAATAGAGATGTTAAGTGTCACATTATAAGATATATTTTTAAAAGCTTCATCTGTCATGATACATTTCTGATTGTTTTCTTTCTTTTCTGAGACTTTGATGTCTATTTATCTTCCGGAACTATAGTACCTGTATAGTTTTATCTGCAAATAAGAAATCAAATGGATCATTTTTGTGATATATTGGACTCATCTTTCTTCTCTTTTGACCCTGTTTTCTGTTTCCCAATGTGTGATGGTATTCCATGAATGAAATATTAGTAAACTGTAGTATGCTATGATACCAAATTTACTAGTTTACTCTTCACTATTTTGCATTTTTATACCATTTCTGCCACAAACTTATTGCTTATTAACAAGTTAGCTAAAAATTTTTGATGATGTTTTCTGGATTGTTATATAAAGCTAATTTTCCTTGCCTTATAGTGGCATTGAAAAGGCTGGTAAAAGTATGTAAACTGATTTAAAAAGAAGTGGGCCAAAATTAATTTTTAATAACTAATTATTAGTAATAGTATTATGTCAATGTCAATATTGTTATTGATATTTTAACATTAATGCTTAATGGTATATATTTGAATGTATTTATATTTATCATATTTACTCATCTAAATGCTACTATGTCTGTCCTTAGTATATCGATGGCATATTCTAGCAGGACGAGATGTTCTTGAGGCAAACCTTCCATGGATTTTGCTATGTGATACCCTGGCACGTACTCAGAAGAAGAAAAGTTGTATTATTTGTCCTGTCCTGAAAATGTATATTTCTATTATAATTAAGGTTTAAAAAAAATCCTTTTTTGAGTAAATACATGATGAAAGCAAATCTCCTATCCCATTCTCTATAATTACACTACCATATACATATTTGCTTAGGCCAAACCCTTAACACTGATCCTTCTATTCTATCCCTTGACATCAGTCAGCCCAAACAATGTCATGTACTTTCTGTTACCTCCAAATACAGCCCAAATTCCTCTTTCTCAATATTTTCCATTACGAAAAGCTATTTTGAGTCAATAGCCTAATATATACTTCATTCTACCATGGGGATCTTCCTTCCATTTTCTTCTTTGACCAAAATTAATTTTCTAAAATACAGCAGAGAATCTCCTCAAAACAGATTGGATGAGATCATTTCCCAGCTTATTGTAACATTCTAATAAATTTCCATTGCAAACATCTTCCCTTGCTATACACGGTCCTACAACTACCGATCCCATCTCTCTCTCTAATCTAATTTTATACTTTTCTCCAGGCATCCTCAGGCAAATGGGAATTTATACAGTCTCCTCAATTCACCATAATAATTTCCATTGTAGGAAATTGTTTTCCTATATCTAAAATGTGCTTTCTCCAGATTTTAATATTGCTGCTTCTTTATGAGCATTTTCTCAGTTCAAATGTCACTATTTCAGACACCTTCTTTGCTTTCTCCTTACCATTACCCTCCTTTAATTAGTCCACAGTACTTATACATCATTGAACTTATATTAAAATTGTTATTATGGCCTTAACCACTGTGGCATGCAGTTTGGCAGTCTTGGTCACCAATGTCCTTACTCTGACTAGAATAGTGCTAGGCATGTAGATAGTCCTCTAAAGTGCTGGTCAATTATTTCAGGTATCACTTAGGTTAAGCTACAAGGGGATAATAATGCAAACTCAGAACAAAAGTGACCTACTCTTAGATACCTAACAGCAAGGATTAATTTCTCACTTTTGTTCCATGTCCATTTCAGACAAACTAGGGACTGTGCTTCACATCTCCTAACTCCAGGGATCCAGGCTATTAGGGTAAGCACCAGGTTGATTTTTTTTTTTTTTTCCTTTCACTTTGGTAGAGGGAAAGAGATCACAATAGGTTTTCTGATTGGAAATAAAATGCTCCAGTCTGGCAGTGACTCACACCACTGCCTCTTACAATTAATTGGCTTAAGGAAGTGAGATGGCCCACCAAGCACAAAGTAGTAAATGGTAACACACCGTTAAATAGGAAGGACAAGAGATGAAAATATTTGGCAACAGAGCACAATTTTAACAATTCATAACAGATAATTGAGAAAACATTAGATTTATGTGAGTTATGGCTTTAATCAGAGATACTATGGTATATGGAAAAGTATTGCTAAATTTATCAACAAATCTCCCTTAGATAAAGTGTCAGGGGTACAGTAGTACATTAGACGGTGCCAAGATAAAATATGCTAATATTTCTTATGTTTTACGTTTCCTACTGGCAAATATATTTTTCATTTATTATCTGCTGCTAATTTAAGGAGCAGAAAGAGGCTGGAAAGATGTGTAGGGAGTTACTTCTCTACCTCTTAATCCTGCTCATTTATATATATATATATATGTATATATACATTTTACCTTTTGAGTCTGGCTGATTACATCCCTCTGCTCCAATATTGTACCATCAAGACATGATTGGCACAATTTTACTTTCATGGTATGATGATTTGAACTTAACTTACAGACCTATAGCTGCTATCATTATTTTTATGTTCAAACAGGCATCACCCTGTGGTAAAGATCTGCCGACTTACAAAAAGGTGGTAATTGATCACCCTATTTAGACAGATTAGTTATGGGCCAATTCCCTTCAAGAAAGTTATATAATTGTTTTGGATTTTATTTTCCACAATCTGTTATTTGCCATTGGGCAAAGATTATAAACATATACCTTTGTGGAAATAAGTACTTATTATTTTATATTTAAATTTTTCTAATTTTATGAGAAGGTTAAATATAGGGCAGATAGACAAAGGAAATATTTGAAGCTGAATTTGCTTTGAGAAATGTCCTAATTATACTGCTGATGCCAATCAATATTCATTTGAACAGAATTAAATTAATCCAGATTGCAGTGGTAATTAAGCCCCTTCTAAGTACCTATTGAGGCTACGGAAATGTTCCCTTCCCATGATAAACAAATTATGATGAAGTCAGGAAATATTAACATTAAAACTAAAAATGAGAGAGTAAATATGCTCTGGAAAAACTGGAAATTAGCCTTACCTAATATTTTCAATTAAATATAAATTATTTAGTATTATAGAATTTATTTTACAGATACCTAGTTTCAAAAAATGATTAATAAATTTGATCTGCATTAAATCACATATTTATAAAACAAGAGATTCCAGGACTTCAGTAGTCTAGAACAGAGCTCAGTCAAATTTTAATGCTTTGTGAAGTGGCCATCTCAGCTGGAGAATAGACTTAAAATTCCTGATATTCATAATAAGGCTGCCTTGTGTTCTGAACTATTTGCTGTTGTTAATGCTTCATCTTGTTATAAAGCTAAAACTTTTTAACATAGTTGCTCTTTTGATCTAGATTCCTAATATAAATTCTGAAAATAAAATGAGACTTAAGTCTATGACCTTGTATTCAAGTATCTGCTTAAGTCTTTTATATTAAAAAGATTATCATTGGAAAATAAATTTTAAATGGTACTATTTCATTTTGGATCCAGAAAATGAATTCATTATTCTTTTTGGAAGAAGGCCTCTTTATCTTTCATTTTTCCCCCTTTGTCTCTGTCAAGACAGTTCTATAAATATATAATGGATCAAATATTTTATGATTCTGATTCATATTGTTTTTGAATGTATGACCATTTTACCTCAAATGATTATCAGAAATTGTTTAAAACTCTTGTCATTTTTCTATATGAATCACATAAAATGAGTGTCATAAATAATTTGTTTCATTAGTTACAAATATAATTAAATGCAAGTTAATAAGTTTCTTCTTTACATGCAAGCAGTTGTCTTTTGTCATGAACTCATACATGCCTGTATGTTAAATATGTGGCCTACAATTAACATTACTTACATGTAGTTGGTGTCAAGAAAAATAACAAAGGTAAAGAATTTTCTTCTGGCAGGATTGGAAACTGCTTTTCTTATTCCTAAGCCACAGTGGCGTCCATTCCTTCACTCACTTATTTAACCGATATATACTGAGCGCTACTATGACCCTGTCACTGCTTTGGGATCATGAGGTATACCAGTGAACAAAAGAGTGAAATGTATTTCTGCCTCATATTGCTTATATTCTGGTGGGAGGAAAAAGATGGAAAAGAGTAAATAAGACATAAAAGTGAATTATGTAATATGACAGAAGGGACTATTTCTGTTTAAAAAGTAGTGAATACAAAGATTTTGGAGGATAAGTCAACATTTTAAATCAAATCATCCAGTTCAGCCTCACCTTTGAAGGTGGCATTTGAACAAAGAATGGAGGTTGGAAAGGACACTGGGGTGAGATATATAGGGCATATAATCCCAGGTTAGGAGGACAGTCAACACAGGAATGTAAGGGAAGACACAGTTTGGGCAATAGCCAGAGGACAGTGTGGCTGGAGAATGAAGTAAAGTGGGGAAGTCATGGCTGATGGATCAGATCACAGACAGGGTCAAGGTTGTCCAGAGCCTTCTAGAAACTTATACTTCTACTCTGAGTAAAAGAGAAGGTATTGCAGGGTTTGTACAAGGAATACACAAAAACTGATTGATTTTTAAAATAATCTCTCCAGTTGCTATGTGATGTATAAACTCCAAGGGAGTTTGGAAGAAGGAGTAAAATAGAAAAAAAAAAAGTAAAAAATAAAAAGGAAATAGTGAAAGGGTAATGGGGGGGGGGGCGGTTCACTGTACCAGGAACCATGTAGAAGTTTCAATCATAAATCCATTCAATAACCCTCTGAAGTGGGTCCTATTATCCTTGTACAAATAGGAAAATTGAGGCACACAGATTAAAGACTTTTCTCAAATTGCTATACTTGTGCAATAACTAATAATGGCTCACAGTATTTACCCATTGATTGCATTTGCATTTTATCATTTTTCACAATAATTCACAGATGCAGAGAATGTACATCATACCTAAGTTGGATAAGTGGAGATATATCTATATCTGTATACCTACGAATCTATATGTATCTATTTTACACACACACGCACAAATGAGATATACAGAGAGGGAGACAGTAAAACAGGCAATATAACAATCCCCTAAGTTACAGCAAATTCACAGCATTCAGCTATGAACCTCTGAACACACAAGCCATTCCTGAAATATGGGGATGGCCCAGTTCCCACATTCTTTCCCCAGACAAATGTTGAAGGCTCATTTTCCAGAGAAAACATGAGATGAATTGTTCTGGTCTGCTTCAAACACATTATCTACTACCTACAAGATTTGAGATACTTTTAATTACAAACAAAAATAAGTTAAATGGATAATTCATCACTACAGGATAAGAAGAGAAATTCAAGCTAATAATGATGAAATGGAGTAATAAAAGCAAATAATTGCAAGAATAAATATCAAATTAAATATGAATATTAAATTACAGCCTGCACAAAGTTAAACCAAAAAGATAGGAATGTATTAGAACATAATAGTTTTATTATAGTCTAATATAAATATATTACATATGTGTACATGTGTGCACATGTGTGTATGTACATATTTGGATACCATGAAGGAAAACAATTTTTCCCTGACATTTTAAAAGGAAGCAACTGGCATTCAAAGTTAGAATAGAAAGAGAATCACATTTGATTGGTTTAAGGAAATAGTAAATGTCTGTGCTTCCAAATGGATTCACCATTAGTATTCTCCTGAAGGAATTTGCCAATGAGGATAAATCATTTTTCCATTAAAAAATAAAAATAAACCCATCACTCCTGGTTTGTGCCAGATAATGCATGAATTTGGAAGTCTCATTGGTCTGTCCTTGGAACCTGAGCATCTTAATCCATGGTTTTCTGGGGCTTCTGACAGAGCTCTAAGATTATCTTCTTTCTGCTTAAAAAGACATCTGGGTCATTGATAATTAATACAAACAGTAAAAATTATATACTGTAACATCTATTTTTAATGAAAGATATTAAAATTTACAACCTCTTCTCACTTCCAATTTCTTCTTTTAAATATTTGATAAAAATTATTTAGTGGTTACTTTATTTAATATCATTTGCTTTTATAAATAAAATGTCATTTCTTGATAATTTTATTATAACTGTCTTCAGCATATAATGAATTATAGAAAGAGATCTTAACATTAAACACAGAAAATAAATGATAAATGCTTCAGGTGATAGATACCCCAATTACTCTGATTTTACTATGACACCTTGTATTCCTGTATTAAAATATAACATGTAAAACTATTATGTACCCATAATAATTAAAAATAAATAAATAAATACATAAAAGAAAAAGAACACCTGATCCTATTGTATTAAGGGATTTAACTATGTGAATATAGATTAATGCAATGAAATTAACTTATACCTCATTTGAAATTATTTATCATATTTGATTTGGAAAAAAGCTTCTTAATCTTTTATTGGCCTTTTAACTAATGATGTTGATCTATCTGAAAATGATAATATTAAATTATCAAACTGTGCTTTAACACAGAAAAGGTTTATGCATAACAATCATACACAGTCATTTGACCACAACAATTTTACCACTCTGTGCCTGTTTGTGAATAACCTGGAAAATGGCATGAGTATTTATTTGGGGTTACAAATATATTTTATTAAGTAGGAAAATGTGCAAATGCAAAATCCATGGATAATGAGGATTGGCTATAATTAGTTCTACCACCCTAAAAGGTTTCCTTTACTTCACTCTAGGAAAATATTACCTTCTTCCCAAATCCGTGACAACCACTGAACTGTTTCCATCGCTATCATTTTGCCTATTCCAAATGTCATATGAACGGGTTCCTATAGTATGTGGCTTTGTATGTCTTACTTCTTTTATTTATCAAACACATTTAAGATTCATACACGTTGTTTTGTGAATTAATAGCTCATTTATTTTTATCTCTTCATAGTATCCCACTATATGGATTAGGTACAGTTTGTTTATCCATTTACTTATGGAATGATATGGTGGTTGTTTCTAGTTTTTAGGAATTATGAAAAAATATGCCATAAACATCCTCATGCAGGTCTTGCGTGGAAAAGTTTTTAAATTACAGTAGTTGGGAAAATACTTAGGTGCTCCACTGATGGATTGTAGAGTAAATCTGTTTAGCACTGTTCGAAACTGCCAAACTTTTCTAAAACGGCTATACCTTTTGGAATTTTCACCAGCAAAGAAGAAAAGTACTTTTTATGACACCTTTTTGTGACATTTGGTAGTGTTAGCTTCGGGGGTTTTAGCCATTCTAATAAGTGTATAATGATATGTCTCTGTGGTTTTCATTAATTTGCATTTAATTTGCATCTTAAGCAACATTGAACTTCTGTTCATATGCTTATATGTCATCTGTATGTCTACTTTAAGTGTCTGTTCAGCTCTTTGGCTCATTTTAAAAATTGAATTGCTTTCTTTCTGTTCAATTTTAAGTTATTTGTATATTCTGCATAGGAATCTTTTATCAGATGTGTAATTTTCAATTATTTTCTCCTGAATAATGCTTTATCTTTTCATTATCACTGCAGTGTCTGTCACAGAACAAAAGCCTTAATTTTTGTTAAGTTCAATTTATCAATTTATCTTTCAGGTTGTGAATTTATTTGATCCTGTATGTAAAAACTCATCATAGGACCCAAAATTACAATTTTCTCTTATGAAAGTTTTAAGAAATTTTATAGTTTTCAATTTAGGTCTATGATCCAGTTTGATTAATTTTCTTCAAGATGCATGTGTTAGGGTTCTTGTTTTTTTTTGGTGTATGGATATCATATTTTACAGCATCATTTATTAAAAAGACTATTTTTCCACAATGAATCCGCATTGCACCTCAGTAAAAAAATCAGTTTATTTTGTGTTGGTCTGTTTTTGGGTTCTGTTCTGTTGATCTGTGTGTCTATTCTTTTGCTAATACCACGTTGCCTTGATTACTGTAATTTTATTGAAATAAGGTTATGTCAACCTCTTCATTTTTTATTTTTCAGCTTTTTTATGTTTCAAATTTTTTTTTCCTTTGCCTTTGCTATTCTAGTAACTTTTTCTTTGATATAAATTCAGAAATTGTTTGTCAATATTTACAAAAAGCTTTCTGGGGTTCTGTTTGAGATTGCATCAAATTTGTAGATGAAATTGGGAAGAATTGACATTTTAATATTGAATCCCTTAATCCATGAAAACAGACTATCCTCCCGATTATTTAGATCATCTTAGATGTCTTCATTGGTGTTTTCCAGCTTTCAATATGCAAATCCTACCCATATTTTTATACATGTACACCTAAGTACTTTTTTGGGTGCTATTATAAATGGTATTTTTTAGTAATTTCACATTCTAGTTGTTCATTGTTGGTGTATAGGAAAATATTGACTTCTGTATATAAATCTTGTATCTTATGACCTTGTTGAACTTGCTTTATAGTTTCACCAGTTCTTTGGAGTTTTCTATGCTGACAATTATGTTGTCTATGGAAAAAAAAACAGTTTGCATTCCTTCTTTTCCAATCAGAATAACTTTTATTTCCTTTTCTTGCCTTTTGCCTAAACTAGGACTTTTGTAAAATGTTTGAATAGTAGTGGTGATAGAGAGGATATCTTAGTCTTGTCTTTGATCTTAACAGGGGCTTTCCTGTTAATTCATTCTCACATTATTAAACATGTTCTTAGCTGTGTATATTCTTTTTTCAAATAAACTTTTTTTATGTTAGGTAAATGTATTAGTTTGCTAGGGCTGTTGCAACAAAGAACCTCAAACTAGGTGGCTTAACAGAAATTTATTGTTTTATAGTTCCTGGGACTAGAAATCTGAAATCTAGCTAGTACCAAGGATGGTTCCTCCTGAAGGTTGTGAGGGAAGAGCCTGTTCCAGGTCTTTCTCCTTGGCTTGTAGATGACATCTTCATATTCACATGGTATTCTTCCTGTATGTGGGGACACTAATTCTGTTAGATTATGGACCCATCCTACTCCAGTATGATTTCATCTTAATCCAAATAATTATAGCAATAATGACCCTTTTGATCATTAATCTAATTATACTGTGTATATATTTATATATGATATAAACACTTGTAAATTATGTACGTTTATTTTTAAAAATGACTTATGGAGGAAAGAATTTTATATTAAAATACACACATTCCAATGTACAATTCATGAGATGATAATAAATGAATACAACATCGCAGACACCACCATGAATCAAATATAGACCATTATCATTACCACAATATGTTCTCTTACGCCTATTTCCAGTTAATCACAGACATCAACCAGGCATCAGGCAAGCATTAAACTGTTTTCCACCAATTAAAATAAAAGTTTCTTATTCTAGACTTATATATAAATTGAATAAAATCATATACACTTCATTGTTACTTGCTGTTTTATTCAGTACTTTTTTCATACTCATTCACATTGTTGTACTTTAAACCTCTTTTATTGCCATGGAATATTCCATTATATGAATAGATCACAAATTCCTTATGCATTTACCTTGTTATTTCTAGTTTTTGGCTATCATTACTAAAGCTACCATAATAATTTGTGTTCATGTCTTTATATGCACATTCTATTTTCATTTTTCTTTTTTTTGAGCTGATCAGCTTTTTTAATTTTTTTTTATTTCAACGTATTATGGGTGTACAAATGTTTAGGTTACATATATTGCCTTTGCCCACCTGGGTCAGAGTTTCCAGAGTGTCAATCCACCAGACAGTGGGCACTGTACCCATTAGGTGTGAATATGCCCATCCCCTCTTTCCACCTCCCACCTGCCTGACATCCATTTTTCTTTGATAAATATGTAAGTGGGTAATTGGTAGATCGTTTGTTAAGTGTACATTTAACTTTATAAACAACCACCAGTTTCCCAAAGCAGTTTTACCATTTAAAACTCCTATCCACAATGTACTGAAGATCCAGTTGTAACGCATGCTGGCCATCACTTGATAGAGTAGGAATTTTTAATAATAGCCATTATAATGTGGTAAGGTCTATCTCTCTGTGTTATTAATTAGCATTTTTAAGATTACTGATAATAAGTATCTTTTTATTATTTATTGTTTAATTATCACCTTACTAAGTTCTCGAATCTTTGGCCTATTTTACTTTTTGCCTTTTTTAAAATTGAGTTAAAAGTGAGTGAGTAAGAAATTTTAAGACTAAGAAATTTAGTCTTAGCAGAGGAAGACTGGTCTGGAATGTGAGAATCTCAGGCATGTAAATACATGCTTCTTGCATTTATAGAAAGACTCACTGAAATAAAAAAATATTTCTACACATACATCAAGGATTAAACATTTATATTAAAATTTTGCTTTAATTTGTTATGAGGGAGTAGTTCTATTAATATTATTTCATTTGTAAAGACTTTATGTCCTACATTAACTGTTTAATGCCTCATTTCAAGAGTGTTACTTTAATCCATTTTATGCTGCCATAACACAATACTTGAGAGTAGGGAATTTACAAAGAAAGGAATTTATTTTTCACAGATCTAAAGGCTGGGAAGTTCAAGATCAAAGTTCTGGCAGGGTAGAGCCTAGTCTCTCTGCTTCCAAAATGATGTCTTGAATGCTGTGTCCTCTGGTAGGGAGGAATACCATGTCCTCCAATGGCAGCAGAGCAGAAGAGAGAGAGAACCCACTCTGCACTGGGGATTAATTTTCCAACACATGAATTTTGAAACAGACAAAAACATTAACACCATAGCGAGCATGTTCATAATTTATTATAGTACTACAAATATCTCTTTTGCTTTGTAAATGGCTAAATTTTTTAGCATATTTTCCATCAGGGGTGGCAACTTTGTGATAACCTCTGATACGTCATTACAGAGTCCAAGTGAAACGTAACTAATTGTGAGCGTAGGTACACTTGTCATAGAAATCAGTTATGCTAGTAATGGCATTCTAATAAATATTAAACTCGTAAATGGCACATCTACTACTTCTGTTTAACCTACAATCATCTTAATTAAAAAGGATTATATAAGCAAGAGAGCTTTGAAGGTTTTTAACAAATATCAAGAAAATTTATAGCGGTGTTCCAAAAGTCATATGTTTTTCAAGTTAAAAAAAAAATTCGCATCAAAATCTAATTATTTACTTAGGAGAAACTGGACTTAGGGCAGAAAATTATTTAATATATGCCTTGTAACAATGGTCAGATGTAATGTAATTTGATTATTCACATCTGGTCCTATTCCCCAATTTATAGACATACTCATTTTCTATGTTTTATATTCTTTATTCAAGACATTCATAATTTAATGAAAATATCAAAACTGGATGTGAAATTAAAAGGTCTGAATATCCATGTTACAGTGAATTTCAAAAATAACAAAATTTCAAAATTCAAAATTATGAGATAGAAATATTTCAAAGTAAATATTTTTGTAGAAAAGATATTTGGTGTACAAAAAGTTTCTGTACAAAGATGTAATTGTCACTGAATAGAGGTTTCATAACTTTATTACATAGCAAAGAACAAACAAATCTTTTAGCTTGCTTCTTGTAAAATAAGGAGGTAGACTAAATGTAAAGTTGTTTTCAAAAACAACATGTGTTCTTCTAAAATAAATATACTGCTTTAGATATTTCCCTGCCTTAGGTAATCATGTCACTATCCTTTCAATTATTTATAGATTCAACATTGACAAGATTATTTCTGGAGCTGTCCTCTGAGTATCCCTCCCCGTATAGTCGACTATAAAAGTCCTAGATTTATAACCACAAAACTTACCATTTTTGCCCTGTCTGTCTTGCCTGTAATATATTCACTCTGGAAAATCTATGTAAAAATACTACCAAACAATTGAAAATAAAAGTTTAATTCAGAAAATAGAGAGCAAGATTAGCAACATCAGGAAAGATGACAGCAAAAAGAAGAGAGTGATGAGGACAATTTACTCTCATACCAAGACTGGATGCTCTATAGATACAGATGTAAATGCAGCACTCCTTACAGTGGAAATTATAATGTGTATCAGAAAATACCAATGCACTTTTGGAATGTTAATCATCAATGAAGAAGTAAACACAAAATAGGAAAAAAATACAGTAAAATGACAGGTATTTAAATTTGTTTATAAATGTAAAACCATGTTTATAAATATGCAAATAGTAAGTGTTAGTAAAGAAAATTTAAGAACCAAAAGCAACATGTTTCGATGTACATCTAGGTAGACTGGAGTGCTTCAAAAACAAAGAGGAAAATATTGCATTATTTCTACATAGTTAGCATATAAATTTCATAGTATTAAAATATAAAAAAATCATGAGTGTCAACTTAATAAATTTTGATTAAAATAATGTTTTGAAATTTCTCTGAAACATTATGCAAATTCTACAGTATAAAAGAGAAGTCATTATTTTTTAAAGAAAAAAGAGAAGAAAACATATACTGTTATTTGTCTTTTTTTTTTTTTCCCCCAAGCCTCTATTCATTTTGCTATATTTAAACTACATATGGAAATTACGGTCTTTGTTCTGGGAAATGAATGACAGTAAAATGAATTATGTAGATATTGGGACCTATAACTCTAAATCTTTGTGAAATTTGCCATAGTGCCTTGGTGAAAATGATCATAGAACAATTGTACTGATATACTTATTTTAAAAGCTAATTTGAACTGTGGCCTGGTTGGGTGACAAAAGGTTCATTTGGTTATATATTCTGTTTGAAGTCTAGTAGGTCCTTGTTAGTAGGAGCCAATATCACAAAATTAAAAATACATTCACCCATACATGCATACATACATCAAACCAAGAGCAGTACTTAGTTTGATAAAGAAACATGAAGGAATTATTTTAATTTATTTTACATGCATTCGTTTCTTTCTTGAAATTGTAAAATTGGCACACGTCACACAATGGCATACCTCATGGACAGAACCATGACTTTTTTGGAGTTTTAGGAATGTTTAGTTGTGAAGTATCTTGGTAATAGATCTGACAATTTGACAAATTGTTGCTAAAAGTACCAAGTTGTTAACTAAGTCAGGACACCTTCCTTAATGATCTGCTTCCCACTGTCTCTTTGTCAAGACATACCCAATTTCTCGATCGAAAAAGTTACTGTGATATGGTTCAAGAAATCATTTACAGACTAACCTCACTTTTCCTTAATCACTCCATTCCCTCCAAATATGGCCTAAACTCATTGTAACACTTTTCTTTTGTAAAATGGAGAAACCCAGACACAAATTCAGCATACACTTATATTTGTATTAAACTCACAATGTCTCTTTGAAAGAAAATTAATTAGGAGGGTGTTTTTTAAGAGAAAAATGGGTTGCTGTTTATTCTGGATTCCTCAGAGTGATTTCTTTATTGTCAGAGAATGCTTGTTTGTGACCTTGGTGGCATATTAGAATCACTTGTGAAGTTTTAAAAATCCTTATACCCAGGTCACGCTTCTGGCATTAGTATTTTGTTAAGCTGTCTATCTAGCTTCCTAGATATAATGCTAATTTGTATAGACTTTGCCAGACGTTAATGAATTGGATAATTTTAAATGGTGCGTAAAATAACTACATCCATATTTTAGAATTTACTTTAAAATATTTAAGTTACACAATAAAATTTGTAGAAGAAATGCCTAATGATTAAGTGACAAATGGAATACTTGACACTATATTTTAGAAATGAGGCTCTTGGTGAAATTTATTATTTTGAAATTATTCGGTTAAAAGTTTATTTTGAATGTCAACAAAAATCCATGTAGGTTTGTCAACAAAAAAAAGAAAGAAAGAAAAAGAAGAAAAAACTCGAAGTAACTTGAGTAAAGGGGAAAGTTACTTGTTGACTTCCAAGTAGGTTAAAATCTTTGGTTTGTTAAAGTACCTGACAAAAGATAGGATAATTTTTGACAAAGATTTGAAATACTTTCTTCTTATTTCCAGACTCCAAATTAATTAAAATTTCCTTTTTAGGTGATTAACAAAAAGCATACATTTTTTGCATCTAAAACAAATATAAAAAAGTAATTTTCTTTTTTTCCCCACCAGATTTATTTTTTGATGAAGACACTGTAATTGGATAACACCCTCCTTGCCTCACACAGCCATTTGCTGATGAGGCTCATTTTTGAATTGTTTCCAGAGGCTGTGCAGAAATGAAGACCTCATCGTGGCTACCATGCCTGTGCTTAGGAAGAGTGAAAAGAAGAGGAGCATTGAGCTTAATTTCCAGGCACGTAACCTGGTTGATAATTTTCCTTACGATCATATTCAGTGGGATTAATTTTTTTCTTTTCTTATTTGGGTAACTATGAGACGAAAACTAGAGTTTTCTATGTAATATGCTATTTACCAAGAATAATTCTGATGTAGTTATTATCATACACAATACATATTACAATATGTAACTATCCTTCAAGATTTCTTGTGAATGTCCTAATTTGCCAATGTTAAATCCTATAATGGAAGAGATTGTCTGTAATTAAGTCAAAATAAAAAAGGCCTATTAAATTTATTTCAAATTACATCTACATTGCAAAACAATTAGAAAGATAGCATGTATGACTGAACAAAATTATAATATAAATCGTGTAAACTAATCAATAAAAACAATAAACACAGAACTTGATGTAAGAAAGTGTCCTATTAAATAATAAATCTGTTTCTTTGATTTTATAATGCATGTCAGGGTATTTTGTTGTTTTGCTCTTTTAATATGAAAGTGATTATAAAAATTGAAAAAAGTAAAAAACAGTATTCCAAAGTTATTTTTCCATTTGGGAAATAAGTTATCTTATGTAAGTTTTAGAAAGTTATCTAAAATTACTTAAAGTAATTTTACTTAAAAATATAACTGACAGTTTCTATGTGAATAATTCTTTTATTTAAAGTTGTTAAAAGCTTAACAATATGAAATAAAATTACTTTTAAATAAAATATTTGAAAGCAATATCAGCAATTAAATTTCTGCCTCCTTAAAATATTGAAAATAAGTCACCTATAATCTTTCTTATTCACAAAATAAACTCTTCATGTCTACTCTTCTTGTACATACACACACATATAAATATATATATACTCACACATGTATATATCTCCACAAACCACACACACTAATCCTATATATTCTAACACAAACGCCTGATGATACCACATAAGTGTGTATGAATGTCAACTGCACAAAGGTGTATGCAATATTTTATATCCTATTAAATATTATTTTAATTAAAGTTATTTGCATTTGGAGATGATTATATTTCATAGCCATAATAAAATTTTTATTTCTTACTTCCTATTTTAAAATAGGAAGTATTTTATAAATGAAAATTGCATAAATGTAAATTGATTTAAGTATTTAGAGAGTTAATTTTGTCTTTTTCTATCAAATCTGAAATATACAGGTTGTTGTGAAATACAATGCATACAATGAAATCAGGGCTGCTAGGACTTAAAGTTGAATTTTTAAAAGTTCTACTTATTTTTCTAGTTTGCTTGTACAAATTCATAAGAACACTAACTTAGAAATGGCAGCTGTTTGAATCAAGCCCATTTGAAATGTCATTACTAATCTCTCTCTGCACCAGTCCTCATCAAGGGTGACCTTTCTGATTGCCTGTTACAGCTTGACATAAATGCGCTGCAACCCCCCCCCCCCCCCCCCCCAGTGCTATAATTGACATTTAACCACAGTATAGTCATGATCCCTTTTAGTGATCTAATAATTCTGTGGCACAAATATAATTCATTTGTTTTAATAATTATTGCTGACACCATGTATTGTGTGTATCTTTAAAACAGAATTAACAAGAATAATGAGACATATTTTATCAAAATGGTATTCTTATACTATAATCTTCTATTACATTCTCTTTTTAAGTAAATTACATTTGTTTCTTATTTGTGTATGTAGGGGAAAATGGGAGGCATTTGAATGTCTTTGACTATATTTGTTTTTGTGACAAAATACATGTAACATAAAATTTATAATATCTATTTTGAGTGCACAGTTCAGTGTTATTAAATGCATTAATAATGTGAAACCATCACTGTCATTCATTTCCAGAAATATTTTCATCTTGTAAAACTCAAACTTTATACATATCGAACAATAATTCCCCATTACTTCCTTCCCCCAACTTCTGGTAACCATTCTGCTTTCTGTCTCTACGATTAATTACCCTAAGTAACTAATACAAGTGGAATAATACAGTAGTTGTTTTTCTGTGACTGGCTTATTTTGCGTAGCATAATATCTTCAAGGTTCATCCATGTTGAATCTTCCTTTTTAAGGATGAATAATATTATATACACACACAACATGAACTCTCACACTCCACGTTTTGCTTATCCATTCATCCATTGATGGACATTTGGGTTGCTTCCATGTTTTAGTTATCGTGAATAATGCAGATTTGGTCATAGGTGTACAACCATCTCTTCAAGACCTTGCTTTGAATTGTTTTCTATACATACACAGAAGTGGAATTGCTGGATTATATGAAAATTTTATTTTTAATTTTCTGAGGATCTGACATATTGTTTGTGCAGTGGCTATACCATTTTACATTCTCACCAACAATGCAGAAGGGTTTCAATTATTCTACACCTTTGCCAACACTTGTTATTTTTTCTTTTTTTGATAGTGGCCATTCTAATGGGTGTAAGGTCATAATTCATTGTAGCTGGGATTTGCATTTCTCTAATTATTAGTGATGTGGCGTATCTTTTCATGCACTTATTGGCCATTTGTATATTTTATTTGGAGAACTGTCTATTCAAGTCTTTTGCCCATTTATTAATTGGGTTGTTTGATTTTTGTTGTTGAATCTTAGGAGTTCTTTGTGTATTCTGGATATTAATCCTTTATCAGATATATGATTTGCAAATATTTTCCCCATTCTGCGAGTTACTTCCATAGACTTTACTTCACTCCTATTACCAAATCTGGAATAAATTTAATCGTAATAGATAACATAGTTTATGTCCAAATAATATACAATATTATATATGATACGGTTTATGTTAGTACTAACTAGAGATTTTTTTAAGTGCCTTTGACTTAGCTGAAGTCAATCTAGTAAGATCTACTATTAGAAAATAGACTCAGTATTGAAAGTAAGATACAGAGGAAAAGAAAGTTCCTTAGATTAACCTTTTGTTTAACAAAATACAAATGAACAAAGAAAAACCTGTAGCTTGTTTCATGACAAATGAGAAAATGTCTGACTATGCATGCAATGACATAGAGCACACTTAACCTAACCAAACAATGGTAAATTAATATGAGGATAGAAAAGACATATTTTAAGAATTCCATTTATACCTGCTAAACTTGGATTGTTGTTTGATTTTTAGATCCTGTATAATTTTGCTTGTCTTAGCAATAGTCAGTCAACAACTGTGAAATGAATTTACCAGTTAAGATAAGATTGATATCTACGGCTGGGTGCAGTGGCTCTTCTCTGTAATCCCAGCACTTAGGGAGGCCAAGGCAGGAGGATCACTAGAAGCCAAAAGTTCAGGACAAGCCTGGGTAACACAGTGAGACTCTGCCTCTATAATATACATATATATATATATATTAAAATATATATATGTGTGTATATGAAAGCTGGGCTCATGGCTCATGCCTGTATTTCCAGCTATTCAGGAGGTTGAGGCAGAAGGATTCCTTGAGCCCAGGACTTCAAGGCTGCCATGGATCTATGATCATGCCATTGCACTTCAGCCTGGGCAAGAGAGCAAGACCCTATATCTTAAACAAAACAAAACAAAACAAAAGGAAGATAATATTAACATCAAAAATCTAAATTTTATCTTCCTAATAGCAAAGTTCTTGTTTTATAGTATGTAGCATGTTATTTTCTTACAGTTTAGTATAAAACAATTTCATTTATATTGTATAATGCTCAAATAGTAAGAGCCTAAAAAATGAATGTGAATTTATTGATATGAGAAAAAAATGCATAACTGTATTTTTTCCATGTGCTTTTTGGGGGCAGCATTTAACAACATTCATTTGAGATGATTTGCTCTTCAAATTTTTCTTACCACTGGAATAAATTTAAGATATATCCAGGCAATAACAAACATATGAAAAAATCTTAAACATCTCTAATCATCAAAGAAATTCAAATCGAAACCGCAATGTGATATCATTTAACTCCAGTGAGAATGGTTTTTATCAAAAAGTCCCAAAGCCATAAATGTTGGCGTGGATGCGGAGAGATAGGAACACTCCTACACTGCTGGTGGGACTGAAAACTAGTACAACCTCCGTGGAAAGTAATATGGAGATGCTTCAAGGAGCTAAACATAGAACTACCATTTGATCCAGCAATTCCATTACTGGGCATTTACCCAAAGGGAAAAAAAAAATTCTATAAAAAAGATACCTGCACTTGAATGTTTATAGCAGCACAATTCACAATTGCAAAGACGTGTAAACAACTCAAGGGCCCATCAATACATAAGTGGATTAATAAAATGTGGTATATGTACACCATGGAGTTCTACTCAGCCACAAAAAAACAATTGTGATCTAGCACCTCTTGTGTTATCCTGAATAGAGCTGGAACCCATTCTACTAAGTGAAGTATCACAAGAATGGAAAAGCTAGCACATGTACTCACCATCAAATTGATATTAATTGATCAACACTTACATGCATATATAGCAGTTACACTAATCTAGTGTCAGGTAGGTGGGAGGGGGTAGGAGGGGCTAGGTATATTCACACCTACTGGGTGCAGAGTGCACTATCTGGGGGATGGACACGCTTATAGCTCTGACTCAGGCGGGGCAAAGGCAATATATGTAACCTGACATTTGTACCCCCATAATATTCTGAAACAACAAAATCATATACTCAGGCAACATGTTTTAAAGCAGAAAATAGATCCTTGTTCTACCCTGGGTTAAGTGGTGAGAACCAAACTATCAAGAAGTTTTGATGTTTTTATTTCATTTTATTTGTATCCGACCAAATATCATAATTTAAATAGCACTAGCCATAGTAAAAAAAAATAATTTGATTAAGGCTGCATTTTACTTATACAAAATAACATTCATTCCTCTCAGTTATAAACACTAAAATGTGAAATATAAAAGGAAGAAAACATGTTTTCTTTATGTAATGTGAGGCATAAATACTGATTATAGGTTTTAATCAAATGTTAATGATGCCCTACATAGAAAAACCTGGTACCCTATTTGCCTGGTGAAGGGAAAGCATTCTTACATCTTAGCCAGTTAGTTCATTAATTCTGCCATGTATATCTGATTATTTGTACCACAGTTTTAATTGATTAGTTTCTTCTTTTTTAGTTGTGTCTGTAGAATACACTACTTTTCAAAAACATGGCCCCCAAATTTCCTCAATTCTTCTATAGAAAAAGAAATGGTACAACAAATTAGAATGTCACTCAAAGGATCCCCCACACTACTCTTGTGACATGTTGATAATAGCACCTCAGTCACAGGACTATTTTTAAGATCAAGAGAGATGATCTATAACTTAAAACAAAATACAAACACAATTTTATATTCCTTTGCTGGAGAAGGCTTTGATATAACCTTATGAGAATCCTGGCCAGGAGTGGGAAGGAGACTGAGTCGGAAAGATACGTAAGATTTAGTTATATTCAGAGATAATGCTCGAAATGTTAGGGATTTAGATGTTCATTACCTCCTTAAGGTTATTTCCTGCTGAATCTTCCAGAGCTTCTCTTTACCGCTCATGTTTCTACAAGATGTTACAATTCAAAGAGATTGTCTGGAGATTGTCCCAGATACTCTTGGGAGCTGATATTGGTGAATATCTCTTAAAGAACTAAAAAAAGGATGAGAAAGATGCTCCCCAGGATGCCTGAGAAGACTTGGTGGCAGGATGGAAGAATTGCTTTCTTTCAATGACAGCTGCAGGACCTCTAAAGAACATTTTAAGTGCAGGAAATATATTTATGAAATGCATTTACTTGTATTTTAAAATTCATAACAAACTACAAAAATTACTTTCTGATTATATTTGGGAAACAATAGTTTCTCGCATGAGCAAAGATTGTAATTGCAGGACTGATTCTGGAAACACAACTTTCTTTTAATCTTTTCATAATGTCTATTTGTCTATGACAAGACTGCTCACATAATTCGATGTGACCATAATGTTAGGCATTTCAGATATGGATACATGACATCTGGCTGCCAGGTAAATCCTCATGAAATCAATCTTTCATGCCTTCTTTAAACCATTTATGCAAGTTATCACCTTATAAAACTACAGTTTTTTTGTTCACCCATGTTCTAAATAAAAGAAATCCTTCCCTGAAGAACTGTTAGTTCTCAATTATAACAGCCCATGCTTGATATTCAAACTAAAAGCCAGGCATAGTGATAAATAAATTTGTTTCTCCTCTCTTTTAAATATATGCTTTCTATATCAGCAATATTTGAATTTTGGTGGGGGGCGGGGAGAAGAAATCAATAAGAAGCTCTGAAAGGCAAAGAATAAGAGAATGGCCCTGAATCTGGAAATGTACTATTTAAAAACTCCACGTCTCATCGAAGCAGAAAACAGAATGTGGTTACCAGAGGATGGCGTGGTTAGGGGAGAGAGGAGGGTGAAGAGGATGTTGGCCAAAGCATATACAGTTGCAGTTAGACAAAAGGAATAAGTTCAAGAGATCTATTTTACACCATGGTGAATACAGTTAATGATGATATAGTGTATTCTAGAAAAACACAGAGCATAAATGTTAAGTGTTCTCACAACTAAAAGTGATAAATATGTGAGGCAATGTGTTTGATAATCAGCTAGATTTAACCATTCCACACGTTATATACTTCAAAATGTGTTATACACAATAAATGCATATAATTTTATCTGTCATTTAAAAATAAAAGTTATGGGTCTACTTAATCCTTAATATAAAAGTACTTTTTAATAGAATACTATTAAAAACTCAATCTGAAACCTAGCTCTAAAGAATACCTTACTTATAAGATTTGTTGTGAGAAGTTCTATGTAAAGATTGCTTAGAAACAGGCCTGGCATTTAGTGAATGGAATATAATATTTAGATCTTACTTATTCCATTTGCCAATGATTGTGGGTCAAAATTGCCTTGCATTGGTATATCCAGTTTTGGAGGGCTGCATAGAACATTGTTTTTTCATAAAGTAGGTCATAACCTAATAGTGGGTCATGAAGACAATTTGGGCAGTTTCAACCTTCATTTTTATGTTGCATGTTCTCACTCATGTGTGGGAACTAAAACAGTTGATCTCATGGAGGCAGAGAGTAGAATAGTGGTTACCAGAGGTTGGGAAGTGTATCAGGAAGTGTGAGATGAAGAGAAGTTAGAAAACAAGTACAAAAGTACAGTTAGATACAGAAGTAAGTTCTAGTATTCCATAGCACAGTAGGGTGACTACAGTTAACAATATTTATTTCATATTTCAAAATAACTAGTGGAAAAAAATAGATTGTTTCCAACCCCTGGAAATGATAAATGTTCAAGGTGATAGATATTCCAATTACCCTGATTTGATCAATACTTAATGTATTCATGCATCAAAATATCACATGCGCCCACACATAAACACAATTATTGTGTGTAGATATGTGTGTGTTAGAATAACTCTAACTGAATAGTATGAAAATAGTACATGTTGCATAAATGAAGTATAGGTTTCTTAAATGTTTTCCAGATTATATCTATATCATAAGCATACATGACATATGTGGTTGCTGTATAAAATGTTTTTCATATTATGGTCAAATATAGATAAAATCCACAGATCAGGGGTAAATTATCCAGTGATTTAATGTAAGAAATGTTTGGTATTCTTTCTGAAAATTTGTTTTCCTTAAAGTGAAGATATCTAAGTTTATTTTGCAAAGAATTTTTCCTAATTAATTGATACTATATTGTAAATGTCAGTAAAAAGGGAAGAAAATTGAAGGTATCCTTTATGTATTTCTTTAAATATTGCTTTATTATCTTATTATAGAATATTATGATCATTTTTAAAATCTCTAAATAAATATTGGGAGAGTATAGCGGTGGGGGTAAATCCTGGAATTTCCTAGTTTCAAATCCTGGAATTTCCTAGTAATTAAGAAACTTTGGAAGTATGCATTATTGTTCTCCAGATTCTGCTAACTTATAATTAAATGTTTATCTTAATATTTCAGTTTACAATCTACTTCCACAACTTTTGGATGTCCAAGGTAGTTGTCCTAATGCTATCTTGTTTACCCGTAAAAGAAATGGTACTTGTAACATTTGAGTTTTGAAGAAACAGGACTTCATTCTATAAAATCAAGTTGATTTTTGGTAGAAGGGCATTTTATTCTTGCTTGTCACCTGTAAATTGGATTTTCTTGGTCTCTAAGAATACGTGGAAAAATATGAAAAATGGATTCCTTTTGACAATGGCTGGATAAAGATGAAGTGCTGAAAAATAGTCCAAACTGTATATTTACGAAAAGAAGCTAATGGTGTCTTCTTGGTGGTCCAGTGCTGGTATTATCCATTACAGCTTCATGAAACCTGGTCAACTGATTACAGAGGATATCCACTGCAGCCAGTTGGATGAAATGATGAGGATGCTTGAGATTAAGCAGCCAATGGAGACAGGCCAATCCTCTTGAAAGACAATGTTTGACCACGTGTTGCACAAACAGTGCTGCTTAACTCTAGAGGCTGGACTTGGAAACTCTCTGTCATCCACTGTATTCACCAGACCTTGCGGCAACTGCCTATCACTTCTTCCCAGCCGTGGATCACTTATTTCAAGGAAAAATATTCAATTCTCAACAAGCTGAAGAAAATGCCTTTTGCGATTTCATCGCTGCTTGCTCTCCAGGCTTCTCAGCTGCCGTTAAGCTGGCAAAACTGCATTGATAGTTTAGGTGCACACTTTGGTCCTTTGTACTGCTTCTTGTTTGATATATAATAAACTATGCTTTTAATTCAAAATTGGACATAAACAAACTGCCGTTAAGATTGCAAAACTGCATTGATAGTTTAGGTGCATACTTCGGTTCTTTGTACTACTTCTTGTTTGAGATATAATAAACTACACTTTTAATTCAACATTGGACATTTCATATTTAATGACCACTCCTTATAGTACTCCTTATAGGAGTAATAATCACATGATGAGGACCATACTCTCATTACTTCGTGTAAGCATTATTACAGGCATACATTGGAGATATTGTGAGTTCAGATTTAAACCACCACAACAAAGCAAATATCACAATAAAGTGAGTCACACTTTTTTTATTTCCCAGTACTTATTAAAGTCATGTTTAAACTAAACTGTAGTCAAATAAGTGTACAATGGTATTGTGTCTATAAACATATTGTACATACAGCAATAAAAAATACTTTATTGCTATAAAATGCTAATGATCATCTGAGCATTCAAGAAGAATTAATTTTTTTGCTGGTGGAGGGTCTTGCCTCAATGTGGATGGCTGCTGACTGGTCGGGGTAATGGTTGCTGAAGGTTGTGGTGGCTGTGGCAATTTCTTAAAATAAGTCAACAATGAAGTTTTTCACATAGATTGACACTTCTTTCACATAAGATTTCTCTGTAGCATGCTATATTGTTTGGTAGCATGTTACTCACTGTAGAACTTCTTTCAAAATTAGGATCAATCCTCTCAAACCCTGCCACTGCTTTATCAATTAAGTTTAGGTAATATTGTAAATGCTTTGTTGTTATTCCAACCATGTTCATAGCATCTTCATCAGGAGTATATTCCAACTCAGGAAACCACTTTCTTTGCTTATCCATAAGAAGCATTTCATCAAATGGTAAATTTTTAGCATGAGATTGCTACAAGTTAGCCACATCTTCAGGCTCCAGTTCTAATTCCAGTTCTCTTGTTATTTCTACCACATCTGCAATTATTTCCTCCACTGAAGTCTTGAATCCCTCGACGTCAGCCACGAGTATTGAAATCAACTTCTTCCAAACTCCTTTCATTGTTGATCTTTGGAGTTTCTCCCATGAATCACAAATGTTCTTCATGGCATCTAGAATGGTGAATCCTTTCCAGAAGGTTTTCAATTTACTTTGCCCAGATCCATCAGAGGAATCACTGTCTATGGCAGTTGTAATCTTATGAAAAGCATTTATTAAATAATAAGACTTGAAAGTTGAAAATATTCCTTGATTCCTGGGCTGTAGAAAGGATGTTGTGTTAACAGACATGAAAATTAAATTAATCCCTTTGTACATCTCCATCAGAGCTCTTGGGTGACTAGGTACCTTGTCTATGAGCAGTAGTATTTTGAAAGAAATCTGTTTTTCTGGGAAATATTTCTCAAAAATGGGCTTAAAATATATCATTAAATCATGGTGTAGATATGCTATAATATAGGCTTTGTTGTTTCACTTATAGAGCACAGGCAGAGTAGATTCAGCATAATTCTTAAGAGTCCTGGTATTTTTGGAATGGTTAATGAGCATTGGCTTCAACTTGAAGTCACTAGCTACATTAGCCACTGACCAGAGGCTCAGCCTGTCCTTTGGTGCTTCGAATCCATGCATTAACTGTTCCCTTCTATGAAAAAAGTAGATAGCATCTTTTTTCCAAGAGAAGGCTATTTTGTCTACATTGAGAATTTCTTGAGTAGTGTATTTGCCTTATCTCACCTCTTCTGGATAACTTCCTGCAGCTTCTATATCAGCACTCTTCTTTATCTTTCACTTTTGTTTTATGGAGGCCATTTCTTTAAACTTTGTGAACCAACTTCTACCAGCTTCAAACATTTTTTTTTGCACCTTCCTCACCTCTCTCAGCCTTCATACAGTTGAAGGGTATTAAGGTCTTGCTCTGGATTAGGCGTTGGCTTAAGAGAGTGTTGTAGCTGGTTTAGTCTTTAATCCAGACCACTAAAACTTCCTTGATATCAACAATAAGGCTATTTCACTTTATTATCATTTGTGTGTTCACTGGAGTAGCGCTTTTAATTTTAATTTCTTTCAAGAGCTTTTCCATCGTATTCACAATTTGGATAATTGGTGCAAGAGGCCCAGATTTCAGACTATCTCAACTTTTGGCATGCCTTCTTTACTAAGCGTACAGTGGCATTGTGTCTATAAAAACATTATATGTACCTCGATTAAAAATACTATATTGCTAAAAATGCTACTGATCATCTGAGCATTCAAGAAGAATTAATTTTTTTTGCTGGTGGAGGGTCTTGCCTTAGTGTGGATGGCTGCTGACTGATTGGGGTAATGGTTGCTGACATGTAAATCTTGCTTTCACTTGAACACTTAGAGGACAGTGTAAGGGTATTATTATAATTGGCCTAATTTCAATATTGTAGTTTCTTATGGAATAGGGAGGCCTGAAGAGACGAAGAAAGATGTGGAAACAGCTGGGTGGTGGAGCAGTCAGAACACATACAACATTTATGGATTGAATTCACAGTTTTATAAGGGCACAATTCATGGTACTCCAACACAATTAAAATAGTAACCTCAAAGTTCGCTTATCACATATTACCATAAAAGATATAATAATAATGGAAAAGTTTAAAATATTGTGAGAATTACCAAAATATGTCGCAATGACATAAAGAGAACACATGCTGTTGGAAAAACGGTGCCAATAAACTTGCTCCATGAGGATTTACCATAAACCTTCAATTTGTAAAAAATAGAGTGTCTGTGAAGTGCAATAAAGTAAAGCACAGAAAAATGAGGTAGACCTGTATATCCCAAAGGCTCTATCTCCAAATACTATCACATTGGGGATTAAGGCTCAACATATAAATTTTGGGTGCACACAATTTAGTCCATAAAAATTCGTTATGTAGAGATCTGCCCTATAGATCTGTACATAATGTTCAGAAATGTTAAATAAATTTCTTCAGACCAAAGAAGCATTATACTGAGTGGATATTTAGATCTTCCCCAGAGAATGAATAGTGCTGCAAATGGTAAATAAGTGAATAAATATAAAATCTATTTTATCATTTTTAATGCTTTAATAATTAGAGTTCATGAATTTATTCACTTCTCTTAGTACAAATACAGCCCCCCCCAACCCCAACACACACAAAAACACTCACACACACACAAGTGCTTTAGCTCAGAGAATGAAAACACCATTTACCAGGCAAAAACCAGTATTTACATAAATACCTCTAATTCTTTCTCTGTATCAAATTAATTCTTAATTCTAATTAATGTGTCCTTCTTTCTCTATGACTAATAAATCTATATGTTTATTTCTAATATATTACTTTACATATTATCACAATCATTGCATCTAACTTTCTAAACTCCTTCACACACTCCTCTTTATTTGGATTATGCTCACATCATACTGAATTTTATTGTTCCTTAAATACCCTAACACATTCCTACTTAGAGCTCTTTTTCCCACATTCTGGTAGAACTCTTTTCCCAGATTTTGACCTCTCCTAGTAATCAGCTCATCATCTCCCTTCGCTGGGAAGTCTGCCCTGTTACCGTCACTGCACTTCCAATCACTGTATATCCTATTTATAACACTGCTGCTATCTGTCTGTACTTGTCTTGTTCATTTATTTGTTTATGTTTTAGTTTCAGCATTTGCCCTCTAACAGGTAACAAAGTAACAACTATTTGGTCTATATTCCTGATACCTAGAAAAATGGCTTGGAAGCAGTTGTACTTCCAACACATAATTGTTAAACACATTTATTAAATTACTTCAACACTCTGCTCACTGTTTCATTTAGTATTTTTTTCCTTATTTTTACTTTCCAGTCTTGATTTCTTTATTTCAGTCTTTCCTGTTTCGGTCATATTGTCAGTTTTTGAAATTTAAATGCAGGCATTTCATCATCTCACATCCCTGAGTACTGGATTGTGTTGAGCCTATTCTTCCCAGAAACCTCAACCTAATCCGCTATCGAAAGGTGTATATGCATGTACAATAATCCTCCCTTATCCACGGTTTTGCTTTCCACAATATCAATTACCTGTGGTCAACCACAATTTGAAAATATTAACTGGAATATTCCATAAAGAAACAATTTATAACATGTAAATTGTTGCTGTTGTGAGTAGCATGATGAAATCTCCTGCCATTCTGCTTCTCTGCTTCCTGGTGGGGATGTGAGTCATCCCTTTGTCCAGAAGATCCATGCTGTTTATGCTACTTGCCCGTTAGTCACTTAGTAGCAGTTTCAGTGATCAGATCAATTGGGGCACTATCACAGTGATTGTGCTCAAGTCACACTTATTTTACTTAATAGTATCCCCAAAGCTTAAGAGGCATGATGCTGGCAATTTGGATATGCCAAAGAGAATCCATGAAGTGCTTGCTTCCTTTAAATGAAAAGGTGAAAGTTCTTGACTTAACAAGAAAAGACAAAAAAATCATGCTGAGAATGTTAAGATCTACTGTAAGAACAAATCTTCTATTTGTGAATTGTGAATAGTGTTGGGTTAGCATTCTGAAATGTCGGTTCTCTGTACACTCTTGGTGGAAGAATGACCAGACACACAGAAAGCAAGGTAAGCACAAAATGAGTTTACTGAGGAGAGAAAGACAGGATTATAGAGAAAGAGCAAGATATAGGTTTACACAGCAAGAGCAAGATACATTCGCCACAGATGACAAACAGACACCTTGTCATAACAAAAAGGCCTTGGTTATGGTCTAGGGTCTTGATTTTTAGTGTCTGGATTGGGCCCTCCTCATGGTTCAGACATCACCGTGGAACCACTTTGATGGACAGTTGGGAGTGATATGGCTTGAGTCTTACTGCACAGGCAGATCTCCCCAGAGTCTCTCTGAAAGCCCATTTGGGAAGGGTTGGGAGTAGAGGGGTGAACCAGAATGTAGATTTAAGCTAACGATATGATAATTAGCCTTAGGTTGTCCTAGGTGCCTTCCACACCCCATTATGCCTGTGCTGCTTGGCCCATGGGCTACAGAATCCTCTGCATTCCTTTGCAGCTGTCATGCTAAATTCTGACTGGCAGATTTGTAGGGTGTTCCCTCTCCCCCAAATGTAGCAATTGCTCAGGGTACCCTGCTTTGTCCCTGGGAGGGGCCAGAGGTCCCTGGCTGTCTATCTAACAGTAGAATATGGTTGTAATTGCTATATTTTATCATTAGTTATTGTTGTGTATCTCTTACTGTGACTAATTTATAAATCAAACTTTATCATAGGTATGTATGTACAGGAAAAAACACAGTGTTTATAAGAGTTGATACCATCTATGGTTTTGTTAGGTAGATAGTGAGGGATTCCAAGTCTCCTAGGGATGAAGGTGGGTGCTGTTGCCCCCATCTTGGTCCTGCCCAACCCTGATTCTCCATACCTGGTGGGGGAGAGGCTATCCTATGTATCTGCCAATCAGAACTTGTCCCACCAGCTGCAAAAGAATGCAGAGGACTCTAGCCCATGGGCCAAGCAGCACGGGTACCATAAAGTCCGGAAAGTGACCTAGAACCCACATGCATAGTTAAGGCTCAGGTCATGTGACTCCCAACTGTCCAATCATAGTGGTTCCATGGTGACCTCTGAACCACAAAGGAGGTCCCTATCTGGGCACTATGAAATAAGATGCAGACCACAGCCAAGCTCTCTCTCTTTTGCCCCTTCCCTTGGCTCTCCCTTTGCCACAACAGTGGGTCCAAGTTGTCATCTGTGGCATATGTACCATGCTCTGTAAACCTGTATCTTGCTCTTGCCCTATAATCCTATCTTTCTCTCTTCAATGAATCTCATTTTTGCGCTTGCCTAACTTTGGCATGTCTGGTCATTCTTTGCCCATGTATGCACCAAGAACCAACAGTTTCAGACTGAAACCTGACAGTTTCAGGTATCTTCTAGGGGTCTTGGAATCTATCCCCACAGGTAAGGGGAGCTACTACATAAATGCACACATACATTTACATCCACACCAATATTTGTGATTATCACCTTGCGTCAGCTTCCATCTTACGCACAGCTCTGTAGGAAAGCCTTCCTTAACCTCTGCCTCACCATTTATCTTCCTTCAGGCTGTAGAAGGTGATTCTTAGTGTTCTGTCATGAGGTACTCCGCTTAATTTTCTTGTGACACAAAACACTCTATAATTAATTGTTTGTTTCAAAACAAAATTGTAAACTCCTTGAAGACAGAACTTTTTAAATTTTTCTGTTTTCTCCCTTTGAATGACTATACCAGGCTTGGCTAGAAGTTCAGCTATCCATTATGCCACAGAGCTGGCAACTTTTTTTCTCCTTTGTAAATTACACTTTGTACTTTGCATGTTGTAAGCAATGCACCCCCAATGTAGGAATCCACTCTAAAACCATCCTTTACATCTGCTATACTTGATTTCATGAAAACTGCCTCAGTGAGATCTATCTGATGTCTTCTAAAGAAAGATTCAATCTTCCTCTCCTTGTCTTCACTGATGCAATTTCCATCATATGTTTCATCACTGTCCTTCCTCTTAGAGTTTTGTTTATTCTGATTAAAAAGAAAACAAACAAAATCTCCAAGACTGAGTTGAGACTTTATTTCTTTGATCTGTAATCATTTCGTCATCTATGCATAGTGAAATGTTTCCTCCTCTCGATTTTTTAAGTATAACTGTAACATATTCATAAGCTACATTTGACTGCTCTGCATTATGGTTCATTACTATTTCAAATTCTGTTAGCTTATGCATATGTTTAAGGATTGCATCTCTCCTATTTAGCATAAATGATTATATCATTCACTTTTTTAAACTGATATTGTCTAGTGTACTACCTATGTAAAATAGATCAAATATTCTTAATAAATTGTTCAAATATATTTCTATAATTGTATCTAATCATACCACTGTCTGTGTTTCCTATTAAAGACGGATTCCTGAGCAAGCTTTCACATGGAATCAATATCTCCACAGGAATCTATATTTCCAACCGATATTCCAAGAGAGTTCGAGGAAGAGGCAAGATAAGAAAACATTGGTATTTTATTTCCTGCTATTGGCTGCATGAAATACATTCATTTGAATAAAAAAATCCACAACAATTCTATTTTATTTATAAGCATTTTAAATTATAAGTATGAACTCTATTTATAGCATTAAGATGAATTTAAAATAATTTTCTCTCTACAAATGATATGTTTTCCTTTTTCTTTGAGTCCACTTACCTGAAAATACATTGTGCTATTTTAATTATCAGCACACACACACACACACACACACACACACACACACACACACATTCATGATACTCCTAATATACAAAAAACTGTAACTTATCTCATTTGAAGTATAAATTGATATTTTGGCTACTTAAGGTAAGATGAAGAAAAATTAAAGTCAATATTTTGAATTTTGTTTTGCTCTTTTTTTTCTTCGTGAAGAAAACAATCTAAAAACACTTAATGCCTTAATCTCCTTAACAGAATTACACCGTACCTTAATATTACTGTGATACTAGCAATGGACAAAGGAAACCAAATAAAATAAACTTTCTAATACGATTCTATTTATTTAACTACTCTTGTTTTAGTACGTTTTACTCAGAAAATATAGTAATATAAATGGAACAGGATGAATTTGTTTTTTAAAAAAGGCTGGATTTAATACCTTTAAATTCAAATTCAAATTAATGGAAATTACATCAAAGACAGCATTTTAATGTACTGAAAATGTCTAATTGTTTCAAACTATCCATTAAAAAGATTACATTTAATTAACAAGATTTTTGCTTTTATCAATTTGTAAAGCTTGTTAAAAGCCTTGAAATGAAATTTTTTACACAATGTAACCTAAACACTTGTACCCCCATAATATGCAGAAATAAAAATAACAATAATATGTGTCTATGTAGAATAAGCTATGCTACTAGGTATCATGCATTGCTTCTGAAATGCTTCATCTGTACCCATGTAAACAAATACTCCTGAGGCTTGAAAGAACATCAGTTAAAGCCATTGTGACCTCATCTGTCAAAGTGATATCTCAGTTACACAAAAACTTCCGTCTACATCAGAAATCCATTAACCACTGATCCTAAATAACAGAGCCAACATAATGGATGGCTGAGTCTCTGCTTGCAATTGAGGTGGGCTTAAAAGGCTGACTAAGCGAGCAAAGCAAACTGAATGGAACCAAGATGAAGTTTATAACTTAGACAAAATAGCCACAAACTGTATGGACTAAAGTATTATTTACAAATATAAATTGATCATGATTTAAGCCCCAGAATATAGAATGCCATTTGATTATATATTTAAATAATATGAGTACTAGTTAAAAAGAGGGTAAAACAACCAAATACTTGCACGATTTTTTTGATATTTTAAGCACTGTTCTTCTAAGAGCTTCACAAATATGAACACATTTGAACCCCACAGAAACTCTCCGAGGTGGACATTTTTACCATCCCATTTTCTACACATAGAGGAACTTAGACCCAGAGAGTTGAGTGACTTGACCTCGTTCACACAGCTAAAGAGTGGAAGGGCTAAGATTTTTTCCCAGACATTCTGACTCCAAAGGCTATGTGTTTAACCTTCTCATGGCACTGTCTTTCAAATCGATCATTATTAAAATTTGTTTGGTAAAACAATGTTAAATTATGACTTATCCAAAATAAAAGACCAAATTTTCACAAAAATATCTATCTGCTATTCTATACTCAGAAAATTATTTTCAGTTTAGAAGAGTACCACATGTGCATGCTTTTTCATAAGAAGGAGCTGAATTTTTAAAGCCTTGAAAATATGAAGCCCTGGGATTATATGCTGTAATATGGCAAAGTTTGAGGACATGTATTATAGTGAATCTGGCAGATAAATACTCTAGAAAAATTGAAAATGGAAATGATAATTTACTATTTCCAATTATGTCGAAATGAACTGAGGATTTAAATGAACTGATGGTGCTAAATGACTATTATAAAGCCATTGACTATAAACAACTTAGTATAGAATACTAGCCAAGGGGTTGAGGTCTCTGGCTCTGGGTCCTTGGAGTGAGATAGCACTGAATTTACTTCCCAGTCCAATCACTTACTGACAATTACTTCCTATGTATATTGCAAATAGTATTTACCTCAGAATGTTTTTCATTATTAGAAAAAAATGTATAGCTTAAATTCTGGTACAAAATTAACAATCAATAAATTTTAGACATTACCATGCTTATTAATTATGAGTTATTATTATTATTATTAGTTAATCTAAGAGACACCAACCCATATGTGCAATAAAACTTCAAAATTTAAGAATTCACACTTTTTATTGGTTTGATAGCCTATATAATTTTTTACTTGAAGTTAGAATCCCTTTTCAATAAATGGTGCTGGGAAAATTGGATAGCCACATGTACAAGACTGAAACAGAATCTGCACCACTCACCACTCACAAAAATTAATTCATGATAGATAAAAAAAGACTTAAACCTAAGACATGAAACTATAAGAATTCTAGATGAAAAATGTTGGAAAAACTCTTTTAGATACCAGCCCAGGCAAAGAATTTATGAAGAAGACCCCAAAGGCAATCACAGCAACAACACAAATTAACAAATGAGACTTGATTAGACTAAAAAGCCTCTGTACAGCCAAGGAGACAATCAATAGAGTGAAAAGACAACCAACAGAATGGGAGAAAATATTTGCATGCTATACATCCAATAAAGGGCTGATAACCAGAATCTATAAAGAACTCAGGAAAATAAGCAAGAAAAAATCAAACAACCTGATAAAAAATATTCATATTTGTATTGTGGACAAAAAATTTAGAATCTCAATAAATGTTATTGAGACTATACATATGTGTGTATACATATTTTTCCTACCTTTTACTTAAATAAACCACAATAATAAATCCCAATTAGTTTCTTACAGCTTCAGTGAATGAGTACATGCTATATTTGTTAAAAACAACGATTCAATAATGTAATTGTTCTGTTATGGTTTTTGCTTGAGGTTGCATTTTTGGTGAAAGCAATGTACTTGATTTGTATTGCAAAGTATATAAAGCACATTAGATACTGCCTTGAATATCCTTATGCTATTTTTTTCCCGTGTAAACAGAGAGAAGCAAGCAACATTTCTCCTAAGTGGATAGCTTGGTGATTACATTTTGTTGGGCAAAATAAGCTATGATGCTGCTATAGGTGTTTATATACTATCTAGTGAATATACACTAGACTAATTGAAACAGAAAAAGAACTAGAATGTATAAAACTGTCATTTTAACAAAGATATTTTGAATGCCTAAAGAATTTGTGCCAGGCACTGTGTTGCAAACAATACAGTGGTAAATAAGAAAAATAAAATAAAATAAAACACTGTCTTGCAGAAGCTAACTATCTTATAAATTTACCAAAATTTGGCATACATTAAACTCTATACTTGATATATGCACAAGTAGATATATTAAACTTTTGCAGAAGAAAAATTACCATGTCTATAATTAAGGGAATTACTTCATAGAAATATATAACCCTTTACAAAAGTTTAAGTGGTGACCTTTCCAAAATTGCAAGAAATTGTATTTGTCCAGATGATATAGAGCAACCTGGCCTCTTTAAAAGGACGGTATATACATATACAGAACAAAAATTCTACAATTTATTTTGGAAATTCAATTGCCATAGGTTGCTCCCTTTCTTCTCAGTCCCCTGGGAAAAACCTAAGAATACTGTTCTAACACATCTAACATAAATTTTGCTCATTTACAAAAGAAGTCAAAAAAAGGATGAATCCAGCTGTTTCCAGAAAATATAATTGCTAATTTTCCTGTGTAGCTAATATTAACTCAAGATGAACCCAAAATTTTTCAGGCTCTGAATGCTTCAGTGTGTTTTTTCAAATAAGATATAAGGGCATTATGGATGCTCTTGATCAACCTGATAGCTTATAAAGTGAATAAAATTTATCTACAGGTATCCAGGAAGAAAGTAACAAATCCAAAATTCATTTTTATCTATGCAGATGGTAGAGTAGAAAAGAACGAAGAATTCTATGTAACATTTTAGACATTTAAAATTGGCTTACATTGGGAATGTGTTTATAATCTTGTGAATGATCAGTAAAATTTAATTTGACAAATTTCATATGCAATACTCTCTCCTGGGGTTCATGACAGAAATGTATACAGTGCCAAAACTATACTAGATTAGAAATTCAAATGGAAACTTAAATATCATGCAAAATATAGAAGGGGTCTAGTATATGGATGAGTTCTGAATTGTCATTTGAATTATAATTAGTTCTGTACAATGAATTGTATTTTATTCAATGTATGTTTTCTTCCTCTGTATCTTGAACTCACTATGTATGCATGTGTGTGTATAAAGAATATATGTTTATATGCAATATCATACTCATAAAATGCTTAAAGAGCAGCATTTTAGTTTCATCTTCTGTTTTGATAAGGCCAAGTTATCACTAAAAGTTCACAAAGGAGAGTTTGATGGTGGGTGATTTACATCAAATAATACTATTTTTTAAAGTTCTGTTGTCTGGTTTAAAACACATGATTAATTTTTTTTTAATTTTTCATTTGTACGCTCCAAAAAGATTTGTCTTTCTTTATGTGTGTCCAAAACTGTTGTATTATAGTTGGTTACATATAGTACTTATCTATGAATCTTGCTCGATTCTTGTTTGAATAAATTAAATTTTAATTTTTTATTTATTTCAGAATTTCCAACATTCTAATTCTGTTCTATATTTATGTAACAATTTAAATATTTACTTGATAGAGAAAATGCTTATTTACAAAAAAGAGGTGGTTTTATAAATCCTATAAAATGTGTCCTGACCCTTATTTGTTTTTTTATGATTTAGTAGAGCTCTGATACAATTAAAAAATCTATTTTTTTAAAAGTTAATTGTATGATTTGAATCCATACTTGCTAAAATAATACAACTTTCAGTCTTTACAATTTCAACGGTGTACTTTACTAATGAATGATCATTGCATGTTACCGTTGAATAAAATGAGAGTGTAAGACTAACTACTGTACAACATGCCATTCATAACATAATGAAGCCTAGTAATGATATGAGAAAGCACACTGGTTTTCATGCTAGGGCCGAGGACCTTCTGATCTCACTTGTATGCAAAGCAGGTCACCATCAAACAATCAGTGTGCCCTGTACATTTTTTTTTTTATTTCCACCGCTAATGAAACCTTGTTTTAAAGACCAATTTAATACAGTAGCAGAATGATAAGTGAATTTGGAATATTGTCTGTCTCTTTTACATGTACACAGAAGATAAATTGTTCTTTAACATTCACCGTTATTTCTTAAAGCTTACATTTATAACTTTATATGCATTCTTCTGTTTTTTAAGGATCTTTTGTAGATACTATAGGGTAAGTTTTTTTATTAAGTATATAAACATTTATGCAGCTTTTCTTTTATATTCTCCACATTTTAAAGAGGTTGGAAATACATAGATAAAATTAAAATCATAGATTGGAAGCTTATAGCTGTGTATGGAAATAAAAAATAAATACTCTAAGTTCACATATATACAATACATACACTGTCATTGATATGAGACATACATAGATGGTGCCTTAGGAGTAGAGAGAAAAAAATAAACAAATTTTGTAGAATGAGAGTGAGGAACAAGGGATAGAGAAAAGGAATCATTGAGCTTTACGTACAAATGTTTCTGAAGTGGAGTAATATGTAAAGGATATTCAGGAAAAAAGGGCTAAATTAAGTATAAAATTATAAATGTGCTTAACATACTTATTGCAGGTATAATGATCTTAGTACAAAGACAAATTTTATTAGACAGCATCCAAGGACAAATCAGTGTTGGATCATGATGGGTTATACTCACTAGGTGTGTGAAAATAATAAAGGATGGACATAATATGCATGTATACATATATAAATATATTATATATTCATATGCATCTTTGAAAGCATTATATAATCATACACATGTATTTATTTCCTCATATGAGGAGGATAAATATGGTGATGATATGGATGATGAAATAAGTTGTACAAAATTTGAGAAATATTAAATTGAGACATCTATCAATATTTGGTCATTGAGAGAGGTAAGAGAGAGAAACATGAAGCAAGCTCCACCTATGTGTTTATAGGATGCAGATCAATGTCTCTGTAACCCAAAGGTCTTATTTCCTTTCATGTGGTTTTCAACTAAAGTTAGTTAAGAAACGAGCTATATATATTTTTGATGTTTTATTAGACAAGGCTGCTGTTCTAAATGTTCATTAGCTTCTAGAACATAAGCAAATACTCTATCTACATTTGTGTGTGTATAAAAAGAAACTTGATTTGTGAAAACTGCACCAGAACAATTCTATATCCATTTATTTATCACTGCCCTCAACATTTGATATATAAATAATTGTCTTCTATGAAAGTGATTGATTTTTAAATTACAATTAGTCTATTTTTCCTTTTTCTTTATGAGAAATGTTATTTTAAAATGATATATGGTAAATAATATGTTTAGCCAAAACAATATAATTGTGTAAGAGTATTTCTTTCTTTAATAGTACTTAGTTTAAGACTATCTTTCCCTTACCACATTAAATAATGCAATGAATTAATTCACGATTGAATCAATTTGAAGTATCCAATATCATGTTCATTAAATACTCACATCATATAATATTGGAATACAATTTTCCTCCTAAGATAAGGCTATAGCTCAAAATAAATATTTTAGGACATAAGTATTTACAAATAAAACAAATATGACATTGAATTGTAAAATATAGGTTAGGTGATTCCAAAGTTACTTTCGATTACCTAAAAAGGAAGTTAAAGTGAAAATTCTACTCAAGGCCCTTAACATGTGAAAAATAAATCATTTCCTTAGTGAAGTTTGTTCATTTAATCATTTGAGAAACATAAATAAAGCACCTCTGTAGGACAGGCAGGTAACAAAATTAAAAATCTATTGTCACTACTGCCTTTGGTCATTTTGCATAGATGTAAGGAAATAAAAGATAAAAAGATAATTTTCATTCTAAAATATCACATGACACTTAAAATATTTGAAATGGAAGGTAAGGAAAAGATTCCACTGAAATTTTCATGGCCTATTTCATGCAGAAGTCAACTACAAACTATAAAGTACAAGGGTAAGACAGTGTCATTATTACTGCTTAAATAAATTATTTGTTTTTCAAAAAATATACTATCTGAACCAAAAGTAAATTTTTTTTGACTTATGGGAACTCACAAAATGGAAAAAAGTTTCATGATTACCTGGGCTCCAGGTAATCATAAAACTGAGCTGTGGACCTCACCTGTCGCGGGCACTGTATTTCTTCTTGACTTATATTCTCAGCTTGTTTCTGCCTCATTCTCTCCCATGGTCTCTTTCCTACAAAATAAGCATTCTCTGTATTGTTGAACAAAAAAAGTATTCAGTACTTATATAACAATCCTAGTGAATAACTGATGATCATTGAGATTTTTATGCACTGTTCGAACCAATCATTTTGTTCAGAAAAGTGAATATTTACATTTGTCAAACATTCTGATCAGTTGGTGTCAGGGACTAAGTATACTGATTGAGAGTTACAGGATACAACTGGGGGAGAAGCATATTTTATTTCCTCTCAAATATGAGGAGGAAAGTGAAATGAGATGATACAAATAACAACAAAGGCTTATATGCCTTAAAATTTATATAGCAATAAACAACACCAGTTATTAATTAACAAGAACAAAAATAACTGATGGTTGTAGTGATCAGTGTCTAGTTACAGGGTGTGAGATACACCATAACTAGGTGAAGCAGAGAGTGATTTTGTATTGGGTGTTAAAGCACTTCAGAAAAGGGATAGGCATAAAGACTTTCAATGAGCTTCCAGCAATCATCCCCTAAACCATATTTGCTGCTCTTTTTGCTGCGAGCAGGTAGTTGCTCTTTAAAATGAGGACCTATCAATTCAGCTATGATCCCTAAACCACCTACCCTGTTACAGTCCACAGGATGGCCCTCTGCTTGGCTTCGCTCTGAGATTACCTCCAGATGAATTCAACATTCACGTTAATAGCAGAACTAAAATTACATCCAATACTCTGGCTGCAACAACATCTTTGAAATGTAGTTTTAGATTTCGAAGCTTAGCAGCATTACTATCTTCCCTTAGCACACTTCCTCTGAACAGTCATCCTTTAGATTTCATAAGACACATAAAAGGAGCTTGGAATACATGCTGAATTAATCCATCCACATAATCTGCTCTATTGGGCAACTTGATTCTCCTTTAACGAAATGGCTGAAAACATAATTTACACAATAATTTGTCTTTTCTTTAGAGAAGTTGGATGACATGTCTTGTTTTAAAGATGGTAAAATGGTTTTCAGATTTTCTTTTGTACCCTCTGTGTTTATGACTAACAATTTCTCATTTTTCCTTCTGCCTTAGACATAATACTATTAGAAACAGTATTCTGTATATTCTCTCTCTATATATGTATATATACCCTATCTTCATAAAGTATTTTTTTATATTGAAGACCATATAAAATAAAATGCTAATGAAGAATTTTCTTTAATATTGATGATCTATTACAAGAATGACAGGTTTATTTCAGAATCTTTTTACATGATACAGCTTAATAATTTCTTGAGTTATTCCAAAACAAAATAAAATGTAAAAGGTATTCATGTGTATTTTTTATCCACAGTCAGGGCCTAGAATTTTAAGGAAGGCTATTGCCGCAAGAAATGTTTAAAAAGCACTGATAAACAATGTAATTCTTACAGGGAACTTCTATATTTATTCAAATCATGAAGATTAATCATTGTGAAAGGAGAAAATTTTTTAAAAAAATTTTTGGCAAATAAATCATTTGCAAATGATTTTTGCAAATAAAAAATACAAAAAGATAATAAAATATTGTGGTCTGTGAAATAAATTTGGAAATACTCTTTAGAGAGGTTTAATTTTAAAAGGAATCACCTAGTAGTCATATGTGAATGAGGAAAAAGAAACCTTGCCATAAGATCGATTATTTAACTTACATTTTTAGATTGCAAATTTCCTGGTTTGCAAGTCAAAATGAACAGAATACTTTTATCATTGAATCTAAGTAATTGCCATCTTTATATTAATGCACTGGTTATCCGTCTTGCTTGAAATTTTTGAAAAGAAATTATCCTAATATTTGGCTGAGTTTTTATTGCTCTCTACAAAGCATTGATGGATACAGAGTGAAAGAACACTGTATTAATAATTATGTTGCTGATTATAGTTATCTCCTCATATACTAACATTTATTACAGTAATGACATACCAGATAAAATATTTATGCATATATATTTAATGAACATAGATACAGAAATGTATGTAGAAACCTATGTAAAAGTCAAAGTTTACCTATTTTTAAAGTCACGTATGAAACTAAAGGTTTTTAAACCCCAAATCTGAAATCCATTTGTAGAAAAACAGTTAGCTTTTTCTCTATACAAACATACTTTTTAACAATAATGTATATTCCCATTAAAAAGTACAAATAGCTGTACTTTTTAAAATTTCATCTGTAATATTTCAAAATGTTGATAGCCAAGGAATATTCCATACTGTCTTAAGTGGTGATTTCATTTGGCTAATCTAATTGACATCTCTTTTTCTTAATAGGATATTTTCTATGTTAAGCCTGTCAGGCAACAATGCTTTTATTTTCTATGGTACGCATGATAAAAATTTTAAAATCTGGCATTTAATGGGAAGTGTATGTTCAAACCTAACTCCGCAGTGATAAGGTGAAATCAGCAGCAATTTAGGGAACTGAAATTGGAAAGTTAATAGGAATTTTGAACTTTAAATGTTTTTATATTACTAGTCAGTGTATTCTGAAACATTTGGCTCATCTGTTTGTGTTGCATTTGGAAGTATAAAAGTTAAGAATGTACATGTTAAATATGACTGATAAAATGCTCATAATTTTAGCTATAAAACAATTAACAGTAATATTTACAATGCACTCGAATATCTTGTCTTTTCTTCATAATTAACTTTTTATTTACCTATTAAACATCAAGAAGAGTTTCTTAGTAATTTATTTTAAAAATCTAAATAGTATAATCAGATTATACTTTAATTCATATGTAGTCACACCTTTTAAGATAGCTAATGGAATTCCGATTTGCAAATAAAGGGCTATGAAGAGAGAATGGTATGACATTGTTCTAGGAAGAAAACAAGGAAATGGAAACTGTATCACTATTTTGATGAATTAGAATTTACATGTGGATCAAAAACTACTTAAGTCATCAGAAAGAAGCACATGTTAAATTGGGTTCTAAATACAAGTCAATTAAGTGTCCAAATTTATAAATAATGTCAGGTCATTTATAATATTGATTGCAAAAAATAAGAGCAAACTTAAAAATAGCTACTTTGTGTTGTCTGTTTTAGTAATCTGGACCCATTTATCGACTTAGTTCTTTCTTAACAGATTTATTGTGATATAATTCACATACAATATTGTTTACACATTTAAAGTCTCCAGTTAATGCTTTTGTGTATGCTAACAGAGTTGTGTAACTATCACCACGATCAATTTTAGAATACATTCATCACCGAAAAAAGAAACTCTGTATCCATTAGCAGTCACTTCCCTTCACATGTCTCCCGTACCTAGGCAACTACTAATCTATTTTCTATCTTTATGTATTGTCTATTCTGATCATTTCCTACAAATGGAAACATAAAATAAGTGGTTTTTTGTAACTGACTTATTTCACTTACCATAATGTTTGGGTTGTTTTCACTGTTTAGGTAACATGAATAATGATGTTAATATTCCTGTACAATATTTTACGTGGGCATATAATTCTATTAATTTGAGGTATATATTAACACATACCCAAGAGTGTAATTACAGGGTCATATGGTAATTCTATATTTACTATTTTGATAAAATGTCAAATTGTTTTCCAAAATAGTGTAACATTTTATATTCCCAATATGAGAGTTTCAATTTCTCCACATCCTTACTAACACTTGCTTTGATCTGTATTTTTGATATATGAAAATTTATGGGGCACATGAAAAATTTTGTTATATGCCTGTAATGCATATTAATCAAATCAGTGTACACAGGGTGTCCATCACCCAAGTACAATACATTTTTGTTAAGTATAATCATCCTATTCTGTTATCAATCACTGAAATTATTCCTTCTATCTTTCTGTATGTTTTACCCTTTAACCCACTTCTCTTCATGCTGCCCTTCTCCCTGTGCTTATCACTCCCAGTACCACTCTCTGTTGTCTATTTGTCTACTGCTTACTTCTGTATTTTCAAATTTTTTAACTCTCAAATATAAATGAGAATTGTGATGTTTGTATTTTTGTGCCTGGCTTATTTCACTGAAGATAATGACCTCCAGTTCCATTCGTGTTACTGCAAATGACATGATTTCATTATTTTTTATCACTGAGTAATATTCCATTGTGTATATATATACCACATTTTCTTTATCCATTCATCCATTGATGGACACTTAGGTTGATTCCATGTCTTGGCTATTGTGAATAGCGCTGCAGTAAACATGCCAGTGTAGGCTTCCCCTTTATATGTTAAATTTTTCTCCTTTGGGTAGATAACCAGTAGTGGGATTGCTACATTGAATGATAATTCTGTTTTTGGTTTTGGGGGGAAATCTCTATATTATTTTCCATAGTGCTATTAGTACTTTATATTCCCACCAACATTGCCTAAGTGTTATCTTTTCTCCACATTCTCACCAACATGTTATTTTTTTTTTTTTTATCTTTTTAGTAATAGCCATTCTGATTGGGATAAGAGAATATCTCATTGTGGTTTTGATTTGCATTTCTCTGATGAATAGTGATATTGAGTATTTTTTTATATACCTGTTGGTCATTTCTATGTCTTCTTTGATAAATGTCAATTCATGTGCTTTCACCAATTTTAACAAGATTATTTGTCTTTTCTTTTTGAGTTGTCTGAGGTCCTTGTTTACTATGGATACTAGTTTCTATTTGAATGACCAGTTTACGATATTTTCTCCCATTCTACAGGTTGTCTCTTTATTCTGTTGATTATTTTTTTGCTGTGTAGAAGACTTTAAGTTTCCTTGTCTTTTTTGTTTTGTTGCCTGTTTTTTGGAGGTCTTAGTCATAGATTCTTTGTCTAGACCAATGTCCAAGAGGATTTTCCCTAGATTTTCTTATAGTATTTTCATAGTGTCAGGTATAACATTTAAATCTTTAAACGATTTTCAGTCAATTTTTGTATAGAGGAAAGGATAGAGATCCAGTTTCTCTGCATGTGAATATGTAGCCATTCTAGTGGGTTTAAAGTGACAGCTCATCATGGCTTTGATTTGCATTTACATAATGGCTAATGACATTGTCTTTTCCTATGCTTATTGTCCATTTGTATGTCTTTTTTGGGGAAGCATCTATTGGATTCCTTTCCTCAATTTTTGACTGGATTACTTATATATTTTTTGAGTTAGAAATATTTTTATGTATTCTGGATACAAGTCTTTTATTATCAGATATATGATTTGTGTAAGGCAGAGATCAAATCTGCAGGTGGCTGATACAGGCCAGGAAGGCAGTTCCTAGGGGTGGAGAAGGGGGAGTGGCAATTAGGAGAAGGAACTGTAGGAAAATGCAGGACACCTGACAATCAGGTATATCAGCCATCTGATAACAAACCCACACCCTTTAAGCTCTCCCCAGACCAGGCCAGTAAGAGAAAACCACCTGGGACTCCTTAATATCTTTCTCCACTCATGGAGACTGACCCATTTCTCTCTCTGGAAAGTATTCTCACTTTGTATAGCTTCCCTATTTTCTGGAATGAAAGCTATTTGTGTGGAATTGGTTCCTGACTGTGTTACTCTGTCACACTGGCCCGCTTGTGATTCTTCCAAGCAAGGAGCCAAAGAACCAGGACAATAATCCACTAAGAGGCCGGATCTGACAATTTGTAAACATTTTCTCTCATTCTGTGAATTATCTTCTCACTCATTTTTAATGATAACCTTTGATGAACAAAGTTTTTAAGTTTTGATAAAATCTTTCTATTTATCCATTTATTCATTTTGTAATTTATGTTTTTGGTGCAGTGTCAAAAGTGTTTTGCTTTGTTAATCTAAGGTCGCAAAGTTTTACTTTTATTTTTTTTCCTAAGAGTTCATAGTTTCAGCTTTTACATTTAGGTCTATGATACATTTTGAGTTAATTTTTATGTATGATGTACAGAAGTGGTTTAACTTTATTATTTTGGAGATATATATATATATATATATACAGTTGCTCCATCACTATTTGTTCAAGACATTATTATGCAACCATGGAATTATCCTGGTATCGTTTTTAAAATCAGGTATTTATTTAATTGCAAATATTTATCGAAAATCTTCTGTAAAGTTATAGAAATATTCCTAGGATTTTATGGTCTATTTATCAAATGGTAACTTAAGCATAAGGTAATGATGCAATTTGACAATTTTAAAATGGAGAAATATAAAAAACATAAATTCTAAAACTGACTCGAGGTATTTCAGCTAAGAAAAAAATACCATATGCAAAGATATGAATGTGACAGAATGTACCATCCAAAAACAAGGTGCCATGGGTTGATGGAAGATAGATCTGTTTTGCTGGAAGAGAATTTCTAAAAATCAGATAAATATGGAGCTTTTTATATGTCATTCTATGGGATTCTATTTGGTCCTATAGATAACAGGAAAGCACTAAAAACAACAGCAGAAATGTGGCATGGATACTTGTCATAGAAAGATCATTCTAAGGGTGGATAAGAAGACTATGATATTGAAGGTAGTGGGAATAAATGTTACGGTAGATTTTTTCTGTAACAGCTGCAAGAGTGGTAGATTGACAGTGCAAAGACAGCAGATGTGGCAAAATAAAGTTTGTCTAATAAACGTCTTTAAAAATATATAACAAATTCAGTTAAGGATTAGATAGCTAGTCTTCCATGGGTAAGATAAATGAAACTATACTGTTGGTAAAGTTTTTCATTTTATGTGAACTGAAAAGATATTAATTTTACGTAGCGTATGATAAAATAAAGCATATTTTAATTTATTGAAAAACCACACATACACACCAAACATATTTTTTTAAAAAAAGAAAATATTAAAAATACTATTATCCAACCCCAAAGAATGCAAGAAAAGAGAAATCACAGAAAAGGGGTAGAAAACAGATGGCATGAGGGTGAATAAATAGAAAGGGTAGCAAGCTGGTAAACTTAAACTCAATTATAAAAATAACAAAAATGCAAAATAAACAATATAATAAATAAAATGCAGACACCTTCAGAATGAAAAACAAGTCAAAATGTTTTCGGTAAATTCATTTATATTTAAAATCTCAGAACAGCTGAAAAATTAAAAAATATACAAATATTAAACATATAAAATAAAGTATATTTCACTTATTAATTATCAAAATAGAAAGAATAATCTCATAATAACAACATGTGAATGTACAAGAAAATATAATAATCCAAAAGTGGTATCTACCAAATAACAGACTTGAAACTATAAAGGAAATAATTTATTTTTAAAAGTAGAAAAATCTGGCCGGGCACGGTGGCTCACGCCTGTAATCCTAGCACTCTGGGGGCCGAGGCGGGAGGATAGCTTGAGCTCAGGAGTTTGAGACCAACCTGAGCAAGAGCGAGATCCCATCTCTGCTAAAAATAGAAGGAAATTGACTGGACAACTAAAAATATATAGAAAAAATTAGCCAGGCATGGTGGCACATGCCTGTAGTCCCAGCTACTTGGGAGGCTGAGGCAGAAGGATTGCTTGAGCCCAGGAGTTTGAGGTTGCTGTGAGCTATGATGATGCCATGGCACTCTAGCCCGGGTAACAGAGTGAGACTCCGTCTCAAAAAAAAAAAAAAAAAAAAAGGTAGAAAAATGTGCAAGTATAATCAGAGATTTAATTCTACTTTTTTTCAAAATTTGTGAAAGAAATTGGCAAAAATACAGTAGAGGTGTCGGCTATTTGAACAAGTCTGGTGTTCCACTTGAAAAATTTGTTATGTATAGAATACTATACCTAACGTCAGAGTACATATTTTTTTCAGGTGCACATCTATTAGTATACAAGGCAAATTATAAACTGACCTACAAAAAAATGTAAGTCTGAAAGGATTGAAGTAATATGGCGTATGTTTTCTGACATAAACTTAATCAAATTAGAAATCAGTGACAATAAGATATTTGGAAAATGCCCACATTCAGAGATTACACAACACACTTCTAAATAATCCTTGAGTCAAACAGGAAATCATGAGGGAAATTAGAAAATATTATAAACTGAATGATAGTCAAAGTACAACATATACGAATTATTGCAATGAAGTTAAAAAATACTTAGATCCTTTTGGTTGCCATTGCCTACATTAATAAAAGAAAGGTTCAGAATCAATAATGTAAAACTTTCATGGTAACAAGCTAGAAAGAAAAGTGGATATTAAACCCAAGGAGGGGAATGGTGATAATAAAGATAAGAGTAGAAATTAGTAAAATAAAAAATTAATAAACAATAAAATAATCAACATAGAGAAAGCTTTTTTGGTGAAAATTAGCAAATGGCACAAATATTTAATTCAAGATAGAAGATAAAATTTAAAGTTTTACTATTAGGCAAGAGAGAAGCTAAGTCACTATAGATCATACAAATATTAAAATAATAAAAAATGTTAAGAACAACTTAATTGAGTCCCATTTATTTATTTTTGTTATTACACTATTCTTGTGACAGGCACACTAAAAATGCTGACTTCAGGATTATACAATTCATGTAACAAGAACACTTATGCCCCCTAATATTTTGAAATAAAAATTATAAAAAAAAAACTTCATACCAAAAAAGTTGACATCAGAGATGAAATGAAAAACAATCATGGAAATACAAAACCTTTTTAATCTAAAAAAGAAAGAATTAGAAAATATTAATACCACTTTATTAAAATAATTGAATTCATATTTAAAATCCTTCTGAAAATTCCAAGCAAGCCTACATATCTTGTGAACTTTATCAAATAAATGGGACTTTACTGATTTTGAGGTATGTTTCTTCTATGCCTCATTTGTCGAGAGTTTTCACCATGTAGGAATGTTAAATTTTATCAAATATTTGTCTGTGTTTATTGAGATGATCATATGCTTTTTACCCTTCATTCTATCGATGTCATGTATCACATTTATAAATTTAACCAAGGAAGTAAAAGAATTCTACAATAAAAACTACAAAACACTGATGAAAGAAACTGAAGCATACTCAAACAAATGGGAAGACATTCCATGCTTATGCGTAGGAAGAATTAGTATCATTAAAATGCCCATAGTATCCAAAGCAATCTACAGATTTAATGCACTGCCTATCGAAATACCAATGACCTTCTTCACAAAAATAGAAAAAACAATTTTACAATTTGTATGGAACTACAAAAGACCCCAAATAAACAAAGCAACATCAAGCAAAAAGGACAAAGAGGGAGGCATCACACTATCTGACTTCAAAATATACCACAGAACTATAGTAGCAAAATTACTTGTTATTGGTTTATTCAGACTTTGAATTTCTTCCTGGAATGATGGGGGTTCAGGAGTCTGGTTGGTACTTATTTTAGTACGGCTAAGTTGGTAGCCAAGTTGCAAAACAAAGTCCTCTGAACTCTTCCCTTTTCTTTCCCCAAGTGGAGGAAGATTCTCTACAGGTAGTAAACCTGTAGTTGGGGGCGAGTGACACCAGCACTGACTTGGGCGCAGTTGGTATCTCACTGGGTCATGTGCATCCCAAGTGCACTGGCTCTGAGCCAGTACAGTTGCAGGAATTGGCCACAGAATGTGGCCCCAGGCTGTTTTGTGTCTGCTGATCATGGGGCTAGCCTGGAACTTGGTTTTGAGGTGGAGGATTTCTCTTTGGCTGTGCTGGTCTAAATGCTCCTTCTGTGGGTGCTGGCAGAATTCTGCCCTGTGCTGTGTTCCCCTGTAACAAGGAAACCCTTATTTGCAATGCAAATTCCCACAATCATTTTACTTCACTCTGCCTCCCCTGGGCAGAGGGATTCTCTGTTCCCTTGATGCTTGGGTGTGGCACTGTCGGGGGATGGGAAAGGGGTGATATGGGCAACGAAAGCCTGTTTTTCTTACCCTCTTCAGTGTCTCTTTCCTTGATATAATGTTAAAACCATGTACTGTGATCACTCACCTGATTTTTGGTTCTTCTAAAGGCGCTTCCTTGCTTGGATAGTTGTTGAATTTGGTGTTCATGTGAAGTGACAATCAGTGGAGATTTGTATTCAGCAATCTTAGTCCTAAGAGTACCTATTTTTGGCAAGGATATAGAACATTTTTTTCTTATACATTGCTTGTGGAGTTGTGTAAAAACATACAACCACTTTATGAAAACATACAGGAGTTTCTTATAACTATAAATATTCTTTTTAACATAAAAATCACCAATTACACCCCCCCTGTATGTATGTTATTACTTAGTTATTTATTGCCTTTATCCTTTTACCAGAATATAAACATTATAACAAATATTCAAATTTAACCTCTAACTCATTGGTTCCTAATCCTGGCTGCATATTAAGACTATTTGCATATTTAAAAAATATCTATACCAATTATTCCCCCTATACTCAGATACACATACACACATACCCGCACACACTAATGCCTAGGCCTCCCTCCAAACAAATTTAATTAGAATCTCTAGGGGTGGGCCTGGGCATCTCTGTGTTATAATAGATCAAACAAAGCCCTTAGGAAATTAAAGCTATGCTACTCATTGTTTAAAAAAAAACAGAAAAAAAAAAGATTTCCACTTGCTTCAATTAAACATGCAAACAGACTTTTTGAGACATATTTTACAAATAAATCTTAAAATCATTGATATCAAATGTCACTATGACCAAAGTCATAAATTATGTCTACCAATAAAATATCAGAAATATAACAAATTAAGATAACCTATATATTATATTTGGGTTTGAAATCTAGTTCTACCTGTCTCCAACCACGCATCTTTGAAAAAGTTAACTACAAATTCTATTTCGCATATAATGAATCTGCCTCCTAAAGATGTTCTGGGAATTGCCATATAAGAAGCATAAACCACTTAGAAGAATATTTGGCAAATAGGCAGTTTTCAATGTGTTATTTATAATAATAATATTAATAACTATTAGTATCAGTATTATTATTAATAGTAATATTTCATTGCTTTTATTATCTTCCTTCCAAAAGCCATACAGAGTATAATGTAATGAATGGACCCATAATAGTAAAATTTTATTTTGATTCTGATTCTTCCAGCTTTTTTATCTCACAAGAGTAAATAAAACTAATTTTGCCTCAGTCTCTTTATTTTTTAAACACAATGGTGGTACACACAGATCAATGAGGCTCTGTAGCCGCTTTAGAGATTAAGTAAAAGTAGCTAACCAATGAACAGGCGTTATAATTATTTAATATGCATTAATAAAGTCAACAAAGCTTTGGCTTAACCTTACACAATTTGAATGTTATTTTCTTTACCTATAGTTGTGTCTTGTATTTGGAGCATTTCTATTTTGAAACCATTTCCGGCTATAAGACAGAAGCTGTAATTTCATCCTCCACAAGTGATTTCATGGCCTAAAGATCCATGCGAAAAGCTACTTTTTTGAAATAGAAGACTGTGTGTGTGTATGTGTGTGTGTGTGTGTGTGTGTGAGAGAGAGAGAGAGAGAGAAAGAGAGAGAGAATAAGGGAGAGAGCGAGCCTCAAATTAATTATCATATCACTATGGTCAATTATACTCAGCAATTGTACTTAACTGTAGATGAAAAGCTATTAGATTTTTAATTTAAAAGCTATAAACCAAGCAACCCTTCAATTCTTCTTATTAATAGAAGCATGGACCTGATGATGCTCCTCTCAATATTGTGCTTTTCTTTTTTTTTTTTTTTTTTTTTTTTGGTGCATTAAGCTGTTTGTTCATGTGATTAGTATAATAAGGAGAAAAATTAGGTGTAATAGGTAAAATGGTTTTCAGACCATATATGTTACCAACTTCCATTTGCTGCCACTGAAGTTGAGATTATGAGCAGCAATTGAATTTCCAAGCTGGTTTTTTCATTCTAAGTTAAAATGATCCTTGATAATATATAATTGAGAAAATATTATCTTTTATAGAATCCGTATCAGATATGGTTAAAAAGCCACCAAATTTCTAAAATCTACTACGTTAGCTGTTTCAGCCTCTGCCTTTTTTTTCCTCCAGTGTCTTAAATTTCCAAAAATCACAAAATTCTGGTATTTTTTTCTTTAACACTTCTCATACCAATCATCTCTACAGCAACACTGTTCCATGGAGATTCAAATTCTTATTTATTTCCTAGTTGGAGTCCTCTAGTAGATCACTAACTCATTATCAATCTTGGTTCCTTCAATTTATCTCACTGATCGGCTTGACAAAATGATCTTCGTAAAACATATCACTCTCTGATTTTAACATATTTTTAATATCTGCAACATCACATGCAAGGATTTACACTGCTTTTCTTTTCAGATGTATTTGTCAAAAATATCCTTGCTGTATGATAATTGATATTTATGGGAGCTCTGTCATAATTAACAATTTTGGTCTTGGGTATCATGGACAATACATGGGATGACATGAAAAAGTCTTGGAATTAGGGTTGAGACCTTGCACTAGTACCTTCAATAGTATTCATTATGTGTCCGTAGGAATTATATACATGAAAGCAAAGGAAACTCATATTCATGCAGAATCTTTAAGAGTGAAAAATCCAAGCGCCTACTTCTAGCTATTACTCTTAAGCCAACTTTCAACACCTGGTACAGACAGCTAACTATTTCATAGGTTAAAATATTTTCCAATGGCTCCTACAAATGCTTCATTATGAAATCAGGGTTAAATCCAGGATGGGCTTTTAGGGTATGGTGTGGATTTTTGTGTGGAAGAGATGAAAATCCACTGTGGAGCTTAGGCCAGAAGTATGACATATTCAAAAGCAAATAGATCAGTTAGAAGGCCATTGCTATGTTCTAAATAAGAGATAGTTAAGGTGATAAGAATGGGATGGCAAAATATTTGTATTATAAGTATATTTTTAAGTTTTAGCCAAAGAATTTGACAATATTGGATATAGAATGACAGCACATGAAAACACTCAAAGATGACTCATACAGACTTCTGAAGTTTTTGGCCTGAAATACACATAAAGTAGGGGTGCACTGTGGGAGCAACTATTTCTGAGAAAAGTGGAAATCAAGAATAAGGTTTTGGTTATTTTAATTTATAGATGCTAATTAGTATTCCAAGAGCCCCAATGCAGATGGCAGCTAGATACATGAGCAATAATATCCGGTGAGAGGTATGAGCTAGAAATTTGTATTTATCTACCGAATTAACCTCCAAGTATCTGTCTTAACAATATGCATTTCTTAAACCATAGTTCAGTATATGTTCCATAACTCACAAAAAAGTGGCACTGTGACAACGGTCTCCTGTCGTTTTGTCATGTGAGTGTCCTGTGTACTTTTTTCCACATAATATTGACCAGAACTCAGTCATCTGGTGCTAAACTAAATGCAAAGGAAAGCTAGAAATATTTTTAGCTTATCCGTTCATGAAAATAAAATATAACCAGTAAATACTTGGCACTCTCTGACAATGTGTGGAATTAATGAACAAGCTATAAAGGATCTCTCTAAAAGATTACATTTCCTTGTGGTTAGATGGTTCTTATTTATTTTGTGGGGAGGTGTTTTCTTGGACACAGATGAGCTTGTGGGCAGAGGTATCCTGTACCATACAACATAATGAAACAGGATTTAGTCAGCTGACATAGTTTGGATATTTGGCCCCTCCAAATCTCTTGTTGAAATTTGATCCCCAATGTTGGAGGTAGGGCAGAGGTGTTTGGGTCATGACGTGGGGACAGATCCCTCACGGATGGCTTGGTGCCCTCCCTGCAATAATGAGTGAGTTCTTTATTAGTTTGCCAGAGAGCAGGTTATTTAAAAGAGCCTGGTACCACCTCCTCCCTCTTTTGCTCCTTCTCTTACCATGTGACTTACTTCCTCACCCTTCACCTTTGCAGTGATTGGAAGCTCCGTGAAGCCCTCACCAAAAGCAGATGCTGGCACAATGCTGCTTGTACAGTATGCAGAACTGAGAGTTCAAATAAGCCTCTTTTCTTTATAGATTACCCAGCCTCAGGTATTTCCTTTAGTAGCAGTGCAAAACAGACTAACACATATGCCAGAGGAGGACTTGGAAAGGGAATTTGGAAAAGATGTCTTGTGTTCTGAGGAAGGGGTATTTGGAAAGGAATATCTTGTACAACAATGTTCTTTGGACAGGAATATTTTATTATAAATGGTTATGTTCCCTTAGTTGGGAAAATCAATTTTGTCAAATGTTGCTTACAAGCTAAGTATGGTGACTTCTAAGAAATGAGCACTGAATTCAACATTTAGAGGTTAATTGTCACTTAAGAGGAATAGTGGGGACAGAAATCTGATCAGAATGGATTTAAAAGATAACAGAAATATTAAAATTGTGACAATGAGCAAATGAGTTAATACAAGAGATGTAGAGTCATGAAAGGGATTTGTTCTCTTTTTTTATTTGTTAACGTATGCTTGTATGTTGATAGAGCTGATTCAGTAAAGATAGAACAGTTAATCATAAAGAAGTGAATGGTAAAAAATAAATATATAATGAGATTAAATGATGAAACTGGTACTTGATCCAATTCACAAGAAAGAGGACCTGGCCTTGGACAGGACAATAGATGGTCCCTTGGTACATCATTCAATTAAGAAGGGAGCTAGTGAATCTGGTGGTTTTCTGTATTTCATTTTGGCTCCATTTGTGTCAAAAAAAAAAAAAAAAAAACTCTGGAATTGAAATACTAGAGGACTAGAAGTGATGTATTGGAAGTCATGAATGTAGGCTGGAGAGCAGGAAGCTTGGACATCAATGAAGACGTCATTATTGGTAACGACAAATTCTAGGATTTCACCATGGGATATGGCTGAGTAAACAAGATAAAATATTTTTGGTGATGAATTCAAGGACTTGAGGATTCATAGTCTGTGTGACTCTGTAAAATATAGCTTTATCTGCTTCTACTTTGCTTGTGGTAAGTTTCCTCCCAAAAGACTCCTGAATCGCTCATAAAATTAGACCAAAGTGATCAGTTGTGAACTCCAAAGCATAAAAATCACCTTAGATATTGCAGTCTTGCTTAATGACTTTAAAGAAAATATTCCTGCTGTTCTGATTGACAATAAAGATATAGAATCCTAATTTAGCTAAATTAAGGCTAAAATTCAACTTAAGCTTGATGTAATAATTCTTCCTGTCAATTTATCACTGGTAATTACTACATTATAATTAAATGTAAAAATTAATTCATTACTTTTGTTCTCATGCATAAGCATCTATCAATCTATTATAAAAGGCAAAAAGAGGGCAAAAAACATTTTCTAAGATGAAATTTAAAAACTGAATGGAATTGAAGAACAATGTCCTACCAATATGTAACTCTAAAACAGATTTTAATATAAAGCAAAATGTTATGTTTTGATAAATATTAACTTGACCACAAACCTCACAATTTATTAAATTACTCAACTCTATTCTTTATTTTGTGTCAATTTTGACAATCCAAATACACAGATGTTTGCCTTTAACAAAACCAAAATTTCATTATCTTTAAACACATTTGATAAAGAAGTAATGCAAATGTTAAATTAATAGCAATTTATGAACTAACATGTACAAGTATTAAAATAAAGTATTGCATAGAATATAATTTTAAGATATGAACAAATAACGGTTAAATATTTTTACATGTTTTAGTCTTTTTAAAAATGTCCTTTAAAATATAACAAGATGAAGGGAGGGAGAGGCAAAAGGGAGGGGCACAGTGAAAGAGAGAGAGAGAAAGATTAAGGAAAAAATTCAAAAATACATTTTTTTCAGTTTCAAGAGAAATTATGTGACAACAGTACAATATACACTTAAATTCGAAGGAACAAAAGCTCAGTTCGCTACCATCCTACTACACTTCTTTGTGGAATCATGCCAAATGTCATTATTAAGGTGGCTATTTACATATAGTGCCATAACATGGTGAGCTTAAAGGTTAAAGTTGGTAGTAGAAAGAACTTCATTAAAAAGGCCATATTTTAGAAATAGGAAGGTCTTTTTACAAGTAATGTTAAATGGGGAATTAAGGCAATGACCCAAATAATTAAAGTAAAACAAACCCTATGCATCTGAGAGAAAAATAGAACTTTGAGGCTTAAATCATCACGAATTACTGCCTACATTCATCAAACTAATGGGGCAATTACTCAGCATGCACTTTAAATAGGCTACGTATCTTCAAATTGAAGTCATTTCTATATGGAGACACTGATTTATTGACTTTTGCATTTTCTTTCTTTCTCAAAGTCTCAGTGATTGATTTCTTTTAATAAAATGAGCTAATGCTGATGTTAAGGCAGGAGGAAAATGCTATACTTAGTCTATGCTATGTAGTTGTATCTATTTTTTTTGAAATCCATATAAGGGTCAAATGTTATGGCAAAGATAGAAATCACACAAAACTGTATCCATTCAAATTTTCTTAAACATGTAAATTAGAATATATGACCACTAAAACTCTGCGTACTTATTATTTTCTGAAGTTCTTTCGAAACCAATGCTGTCAGAGCTCACAATGTCATGTTTCAGAAACATCAAAGGGCACTGAAAATTGATAAACACTGGTATGTCTCTCTACTTCAATTGTTTCTTTTTCCTTCTTGCTTCCTTTTCTTTCCTTCCTTCCTTCCTTTCTTCTTTCCTGCTCTCTCTCCTTCCCCCTTCCCTCTTTATCTTCGTCCATCCTCCTCTTCCTCCTCCTTCTTATCTGTTTGTCTTTTTTTTTTTTTTTTTTTTTTTTGCCAAAGGAGAACAATGGAAAACAGGAAATAAGGATGAAATGGGATAAAGTTTTAAGTGTTTAAGACCAAATGAAGACTAAGTCTGAGCTAGTTGTGGGGCAAGAATATTGACAGGAAGTAGAATGGAACATCTAAAAAATGTTTCAAAAATGTTGCAGGGGAAAGACTATTTCATTTGTGAGGCAAATTGAGCACATCTGGGAGACTACGTTCTTACTCTCCTCCAAACTCTCCAAGGAAGTTTGAGCAACTGACAGTTACATTTTTGTTTGAGGAATGCTAAGATACACAAAGTGGCACTGAGAAAAAAGGCAGAAAGTTTAGGGTTGAAATAACCAAATGTATCCCCTGTTTTAGACGATGCTGAATGAGGGAGCATTAGAGTCATATAAATGCATGCCACCTTAATTGTAGATTAAGCAAATGGTTAATATTACATTCATATAGCCTGTTTTACTGAGCTGTTGTGAAGTTGGGATTAAGTAAAGAAATCTAGAAGACAGGATAGGTCAAATCTAAGTATTAATTCTTATTCCCTTATCCTCAAACACTTCTCAAATAATACTTACTCTGCAAAGCCTTAATAAACTTTAATCGATGTTAAACCCCATTGCAGAATAAAGGAACACAGAATACACCTATTTTTCTGCATAAAAGGTGTCAGCTGGACACTGCAGGTAAGTGTACCTTCAGAGGAAGGTAAGAGAGTTCAAGAGTTAAAATTTCAGGGTCAGTATCCTTTAAGGTCAGAAATTAAATTAATTTCGAATGTGGTTTGGGAGGGTATCTGTAATTACTGTCAAAAGATCGGAGGACAAATTCAAGAAAGAATTAAAATGGCACTTGTGTGAGAGCAGCCCAGAGACCCACATACCGGTGATAAGTTCGTTAAGTGGAAGTTTTTGAGATGGAAATGAATTATAAGATATCATCTGAGATTTGACTAATTTGCTAGATAATGTTATATCCAGTTCCTGATTTGTTATTGAGGAAAATTTTTGAGGAGCTTTAGGTTAAGTAATGGTAGTTATGTGTATAGAACAAAAGGAAGATTACTAATTAACATTTTTCCCACTTATTAAGGTACGAATTGGCCCCACCCACCTACAGACTTTTACATTCCATTATATATTACTTACTACTGGGAGAAGCTTACTACTGGGAGAAGCGAATATGGAACTGTCACACTGGTGTGGGAATTTTAGGGTTCACATTGCAGGGCACTTACCATATAGTTCAGGGATAGGTAAAGGGATATATAAATGAAAGAGCCATGAACTTGTCTTAAGTCATTGGGAATTCCTTCTTGTCTTTATTCTTCATCTTTTATACCCCAAATCTCGGAGATGGCCTTAAATTTTATGCAAATTATGCAATTCATAAGAACAAAATTTGTGACTCTGGATGTTCAAAGATCATGCAAATTGTGTTCAATTTTACTACAGGAGACACTTTACCTAAAATAGTGTAAAAATACTAATTTTGATATTGGAGATCAGTTTACCAAAGGAGTAGATAATGTGCCAGTTAATGTGCCAGTTAATTAACCATAATTAAGGCAACTACTAGGATTTCTGTTTCACATTGGTGTCCTCAAATTCACAGACTTACTAAATGGATAAATTTGAACTCTTGAGATAATGCATTTTTTTTATTCATCAAGAGATTATTCATATTTATGCCATATAACTAGAAATGGGGGTTGAACAGGCAGAGTATTTACCAAAAACGCTGAGTCAGGAAAATAGTCATTGCTCAATAATTCCTATTAAATCTTACTGCTAAATATGTGGAATCCATTAAGGAAAAAAACAAACAAAACCTTTCTCTTACGGGACTCTACTTAGGGGGTTGTTTTAATGTGATAAAAGGAGGGTTAAACCACTTAATCTAGCTAAATTTAATTAAAATAATGATAGTAGTCTGGCTAATCCAAGAAAATTATAAGACCTTCAAGTTTCTGTTTGCTTTTCAATTAACATGTGGTTTAAATGCTCAGAGTACACAAATCTTAAGTGTATAGTTTGATGTTTGGTAAATAACCATGTAATCAGCCATGGTGAAAATGATAGAGCAGTTCAGCACTTCAGAATGTTATCCCATGCTGCCTCTATGGCACTATCAATTCACCTGGTGAAGAGAATCCCTTTTTTATTTTTATCACCAGAGATTACTTTTGCTTGATCTGGAATTTCCTACAGTGTGTATTCTTTTCTTCCTGAATTTTTCACTCACTAGTGTTTGTCAGAGATTCATCAATGTTTGCATATAGCTATTTTTCTATTTATTGCTACATAGTATTCAATTGTATGAATATATCATGATTTATCTCTCTATTCAACTGAAAAATGCCATTGGGAATGGGTCCAGTTTTGTGTTACTATAAACAAAGCTTCTAAGAGTGTGTGCGCCTATGTCTTTTGATGGACATATGCACTGCATTCTTATCTGTTGGAGTTTCACTTTTGAGAAAATTTGGGTCATAGGTTTTAAGACTATTTAATGTTTAAGTGTTTTCTAACGTGGTTGTATTAATTTACAGTCCTATCAGGAGTATGCAAGAGTTTAGTTATTCCACATCCACATCAAGTTTTTCCACACCCTCATCAAAACTTAGAATATTCTCTCTTTTAAAGTTTAACCAATCTAGTATTTGTGTGGCTGTACATTGGTTTTGATTTATATTTTGCTAAAGAATAATCACATTGAAAACAAGTTTAAATATTTATTTGACCTTATTTTTAAAATAGAATTTTGGTGTGTGTCTACTTCCTCGTTTTCCACCTTCATTTTTGCCATCTTTGTCTTTTCTTATGGTCTTTAGAATTTTTTTTTTATACTTTTACACAGCAACAGACATGTGTATTACAAAAAATGCATGAATTTTTCAAGAAGTAACAGTATTGATGTCTTGCTTTTTTCATTCTCTTAATTGGCTCTTTTAGTAAGCAAAAGTTCTTAATATAATTTGATAATTATATTTTTATGTCTAATGCTTTTCACTTTCTATTTAAGAAAACTTTACCCATTTTACTCAACTTTATAAATAGATTATTGTATGTTTATTTCTATAAGGGTTATTATCTTACATTGCAGGTTTAGGTTCACCAAACACCTATAACTAATTCCTGTAGACAGTGTGAATTAGGGATCAAGATTCACATTTTTCAATCAAGTATAGCCAATGTATCCAGAATGAATTATTGAAAATATTATATTTTCTCCCCTGAAATATTTGTGGTAAATTTATTGTAAATTAGTTGTCCATATTTTTGAGATGCTTTTTCTGGATTCTGTGTTCTGTTTCATTTGCCTATTCTTGCACCCATGCAAAAATAGACAAATTATTTAGTATTGCTTTCTTATTTTTCAACAAGCCTGGTTACGTAAATTTTGCAATTTTGTTCATTTTTAATATCGTCTTCCAGATTTTAGAATCTGTGACGCTTCAGATTTTTTGAATCTCTTTGTCTTTATTGGGATTTATTTATTTATTTTTCCCATCAAGCGTATAGAACACAGACTGAAACCTGTACAGAGTTGATTTTAAGCTTTGTTTATATTGGTTTATGTATTTTCCCCTTAAACATAAGATGTAGTCTATATAGAATGTGTCCATTTTGTCTTGATCGAATATTTGTGATATCTGCCTGGTTCCCTATACCTTCGTATGCCATATATTTCATCCTGTGTCTGACCAGTAGCACATGGTTGCTAATAATTTTGCTTAGCATTTAGTACCACAGTTACCTCTTGTTAATGAAATTCTTAGTGACTCATTTAGCATATAAGTAGTTCACATGTAGGCAGATATTTGAGGAGGAAAAACTTGGCACATTTCAAATTTAGATTTTATCAAAATTTTTGTCTCTCCATATTTTGTCTTCTATATTTAGCTGCTATGGTTTATTATGAATTGAATCACAGTTTCTTTATACCATTTTTTTCTCTCCTGCACCTCAAATTTTTACCTTTACTGTATTTTTTTTATTATCATATAGACTTTCTTGGATGTCCTTTATGATAAATGAAGTATGACGTCATGTAGAACATCTCTCTTTATATTCCTTTCTACCTGTTTATACATTTGCCTCTGTAATCTAAAACTCTTTGAAAAAACTGTCTGCAGTTATTTTCTCCAGTTTATCACCTCCCTTCTCTTAATAACCTATCCTATTCTGCATCATTTTACTCTAAATCTTATCAGCATTGCTTATTACCCTCATATTGCTGAATTTCATGGTTGCTGTCAACGTATTAGTTTGTCAACAACATTTGAGGTAATTGTTCATTTCCTAAAGATTCTTCTTTTAGCTTCTATGATACACTGATTTCATATATATGTATATATAAAATAATAAATATATATAAGTACACATTTTCTTTATCCACTGGGTAAACTATTGACTGTAAAGACTGAAGAGTAAAATATGACATTGGTATTTCGATAGGGATTGCATTAATCTGTAAATCACTTTGGGTGGTATGGACATTCTGACAGTGTTGATTCTACCAATCCTTTGAGCATGGTATGTTTTTCCACTTGTTAGTATCATCTGCAATTTCTTTCCTCAGTGTTTCATAGTTCTCTTTGCAGAGATCTTTCACCTCCTTGGTTAAGTATATTCCTAGGTATTTTATTTTCTTTGTAGCAATTGTGAATGGTATTGAGTCTTTGATTTGGCTCTCAGCTAGACCGTTATTGGTGTATAGACATGCTACTGATTTGTGTACATCGATTTTGTAACCTGATACCTTACTAAATTTATTTATCAATTCCAGGAGTCTATTGGTGTAATCGTTAAGGTTTTCTAGGTATAAGATCATATCATCTGCAAAAAGTGATAGTTTGACCTTCTCTTTCCTGATTTGGATACCCTCAATTTCTTTCTCTTGTCTGCTCTGCTAGGACTTTCAGCACTATGTTGAATAGAAGTGATAACAGCGGGCATCCTTGTCTTGTTCCAGTTCTTAGTGGGAATGCTTTCAACTATTCCCCATTCAGTATGATTCTGGCTGTTGTTTTGTCATATATGGCTTTTATAATTTTGAGTGTGTTCCTTCTATGATTAGTTTTTTGAGTGTTTTTATCATGAAAGTGTACTAAATTTTTCAAATGCTTTTTCTGCATCTATTGAGATTGTCATATGACCAAGAGTAAAAGGAAAGAGCCATGTTAGTAGGCTATTACAGTAATCCAGAAATGAGTTAAACTTTTGACACAGGTGTTAGAGAAGGATAGAGAGATACATATACATAATCAAGACATGCTTTTATTTCAATTAATAGAACCATAAAGCGCTATGGGCTAATAAGAGAAAGGAAATAATATCTCAAAATGACCTAATTTTTAGTTATGACAAATGACTGAATATAGGTACAATTAACCAAAATGGTCATTAGGGAAAGGAAAAATATAAAAATGTCCCATTTAAGTATAATGAGTATGGACAGGATATACAAGTTGTACGGGGCTTGAGATATAAATTTGAGAGTCCTTGGAATATAATGTGAATCAGAGGAAAGAAACATTGGAAAAAATGTTGCTAGTTAAAAAAGAGAAAATAGGACTTAGTCTTTGCTTTTCTCAGTAATTATAAATAAACTCACAAAGTGGAAATACAAAAGCATTAAAAAAGGTGGCAAGAAAGCCAAAATTTTGGTGTTTTTGGAAAAAAATAGAATTAAATATTTTAAGAACATACGAGCTGTCTTCTGTATCAAATACAGTTGGGAAGTAATATAATATTGTGTTACAGAGGAGGTCACTGGAATTTGTCAACATGGAAGTTACTGGTGTTTAAAAAAATAATAAACTTGGTGGCAAGAAGAAGATGAAATTCAGACTGGAGTGTCTTGAGAATGGAATAATATGTTTTAAAAATAAGAGTAATTAAAACAATTATTTAAAGACGTTTGAGGATGGCTTAGGAAAATGTGTTCCATTATTTGTTTGGCACTTTAAAAAACTAAGACACAATGAGAGGCATTTTCAGAATAATCCAACTCTAATGAGGAACTAGATTTACAGTTGAAGTAGTATATTAAAAATAGACTGAAAAATGGAGACTTGTAGGCTAATCTATCAGTACAAAGAAAGGGACATTTTAAAAAACTTCATTTCTTTTAGTGGAAAAGAGATTGACTTAAAAACTAAAGGCTTTATTTTTCTCTGTTTTTATCTGATATGCACTATGTAACTCTTTAGAATAGGTGCTTGCTGTAATAGTTACTTGCCATTGGATAAAATAGGCTTTAATAAATTTACTTATAACTCTTTCCTGATTCATCTCATAGGATTTGAAGGGTAACATCAAAACAGATTTATAAAAGTCTGGAATCAAATAGAAATGGTGACTCTGACAAGGAAATATCTCCATAAAAGTGAATATATTTTCTCTGATACTCCATGATTTAGCCACGCTCCTAGAAAATAATAAACTGAATTGGTAATCCCATTAGGTTTAGAGAAGGAGAAGGAGAAAAAGAAGGTATGGGGGGAACAGGAAAACCTACCTGACCAATCTGAGAGTCAGTCTGTCAGGATAGGTTTTGGCTCTCAGTTAAAGATTCCTCTTTTATTTTTTTCAGTGCATGTGGTATGCATTCACATTTTCATCAGCCTTTTTAGCTGTCAGATATATTTAGGACTTTTCTTTTCAAAGTTATAATCAGATCCATATTTTAAAAGTGGGTGTGAGATAGCTGAAGGTAAAATTATCTACTGAGGTTAATATCTCCTCCTTAACGGGAGATCTTTTCATGCAACAGCATAGCAAAGACACGTTCTATAGTTCATTTGGGAGTCAAATACCAAGAAAATTAAAATATGTTGTAGTCATGCTTTATTGTCTATTCTGAAATATACCTTTTGGATCTTGAGGGACTGGTTAAGGGTAGAATTCAAGTTTGGAGAACCTGAACTTATGAATGTCTATATGTTTATCCATCTGAATCAATTATAGGCATGACTAAAGATTTTCTCCATTTCATTATTGCAAATATTAACAAAATCTCATATTGCATGTCTAGATTTTAAAAGTGATGAATCAGGAAGTATTTTTTGTTTTTTTCTTAATGTGGAGAATAACTCTTCCTATTTGGAGAAAGAATAAATGATCCCTCATGCTCATGAATGAGCTAATTATTTGTCATAATTCTAAACAAATAGATATGATAATTTAAATGGTGTTTCAAATGTCTGCAAAGAATATTAATATTCAAACTAAAACCACAGAACTTTAATATTCTCATCAGAGCTGATAAGTGAACAAAATTGGACCATTGGAATGTAACTAGCTAAGCCTTTCACTGATGCACAAATCAGCTGAAATAATATTCACAGTTTCCACATTTTGCCTAATATGCATGTGGACAAAAGTATTCAAACATTGACTTCTTTTTCCTGTGTTACTGAATTTTCTTAATTACAAATTGTCTTTTTATATATTCACATAAAAACACTGGGGAAAGAGAAAATGTAGAGGCAGAAAATAAATTCAATGTTGGTCATTTGATTGTATAACTTCAGGGTCACTAGCTCTACCTAGTCAAATGAATATATTTCAAATCTTTTCCACTTTGACTTTGCAGCACATCTCTTACTCCTTCTCAGCATACATTCTTCCTTTGGTGGCAATGTCTTTACACTCTCCTAATTTTCTTACTGCCTCTCTAGCTGTCCCTTCTTCATTTCTTTTCTGTCTTTATCCCTGCACTAACTAGAAAACGGAAAGTCAATTTGGTGCCTCTTTCTTCTTCTTTATCCCCCATATCCAATTGTATTAGTCAGGGTGTTCCAGTGAAACTGAACCAATATTGGTGTGTGTATATACACAGAGATACATATAGAATGAGCTTTATTATGAGGGATTGGCTCATAAAATTAAGGAGATGGAGAAGTCCCACTATCTACCACCTGCAAGCCGGAGTTCCAGGAAATCTAGTGGTATAGTTCTAGGCCAAGCCCAAAGGGCTTGAGAATCAAGAGAGCCAATGAGGTTAAGTCCCAGATTGAATCCAAAGGCCTGAGAGTTCTGTTCTGACCTTCAATGCCCAGACATATTTGTGAGGGCAATCTTCTTTTCTCAGTCTGCCAATTCAAATGCCAGCCTCTTTAGGGAATACCCTCATGGATACAACTAGAAATGTTTTACCAGCTATCCCTTAGCCCAGGCAAGATGAGAAATAAAATTAACCATCACACCAATAAAGAAAAATCCTTGTAGATTCCATTTCAATAATAATTTAGAATTTTTAACCACTTTTCCTTATTCCACAATTTTGGCCCAGATCACCGAAATCTGTTACCTGGACCACGATAATTGCAAGTTTTTTCTGTTTTTCCTCAGTCAACACACGTCTCCCCTAGCCACACGTCATGAATATTTATTGAGTAAAAATATATTTTTATCATTTTTATGCTTATTATAGCAAAAGGCTACCAATTACTTTAAAAGAATAATTTCTAAAATAATCTCTTAGTTGGCTATTATTCCATATCACAATATCCCTGTGTATTTTCTGAGCACGTTTTCATACTGTCATACATTTGTATTCTATGATCTAGTCTTACAAATATTTTTTGGGAGGAAATTATGGTGTGTGGCCTCAGGGCATACTTTACCTACTGTTTTAAAATATCTTCCCATATTTTTATTTTTGCTAAATCTAATTTTTCATTTAAATATCTGATTAAATGTTAATTTATAAGTAAAGCACTTAATGACCACTAAAATTGATTGAGTGACCAGAGTAGACGGTCTTAAAATATGCCTCGTTTTATATTTTCTAAAACTTAAAATGCAATTTATAATCTATTTGACTGTTTATCACTCTGGAGCATAAGCTTTGGGATAGAAAGAATGACAGATTCTGTACACTAGTGCATCTTCAGCGTTTCTCCAGTGTTTGCTAACTAGAGGAGGACCAAATGAAGAATTAGTACATTTTGCATTATAATTCATTTGATTTTGGAAAATATGAAAAATTCAATTGACATTAATTCCCCATATAAATTAATAACTGTCCTTTAGCGTAAGAAGAACCATTTATTCCATAAAAATCTCCATGTGTTGCATGCTGTTAAGATCTTAGAACAAAGTAGTTTATCGTAGTTCTCAAAAATTAGTAGAACATTATAAGAGTATATACAGGTGCATTAGTTAAACATCCTGGAATGAACATATCAGTTTATAGCCATTCTTTTTAAAAAACACTTATGTGAAAATAATAGGTTTAAGCAATAAATAAACCCAAATGGACAAGACACTGAGAGCAGGAAAAAATAAAACAAGCTTTGGAAACAAGAAAACAGAGGGATGAAAGAAAGAAAGAAAACATAAAAGGACATTATATAAAGGAATAAATAAAGCTGAGATTATCAAAATGGCTCCTATTAGATAATCCAAATACCCTTAAAATTTTGGCATGCTTGTGAAGCTAACAATAATAGAAATCATATTAAATCTATGTAAACAAGGTAGATCCACAATATCTTCCACCATACCCTCAGTCCGGTAAATGTTTTCTTCCCTGTTTGACAGTAGACTATAAATTTCTTCTCTGGAGACATTGCACCAGAGAGGCTCTGGAAGAGTTATGAGACACAGCTGAAACTAATGTATCTTAATCATGGAAATAATTTTAAAGTCTATCTTCAGAACAGAGGTGAAAACTTTTTGCAAGGCACTTTCTGAAACCAACTGTGAGAGCAAAATCCCACACAGGAGACTGAAGAATCCCTCTCTGATAACACTTATTAGTCTAAGGGAAAACACTTGCAATACTTTCTTTGTTGGTATCTTTAATGCAATTAGAATCTGGACAGATCACTCCCCATTAAAATAAAAATTAAGTAACTCCATCAATCTACATAAACCTTCCAATCAGCTTAGAGACAGTAGAAGCATGAGACATGCTCCAACATGCAACATTGATATCAAACAAAGCAAAGCAGACACATGAAAGTCATCCAAGGAAAGAGGAAATTCAGAAACTGAAAAAAAAAAAAAAAAAAAGGAAATGGTAAGTAAATAAATAATATTTGCATCCTAAAAAAAAGAATATTAGAATATCCATGAAATACACCAGGAGGCTATACAAAGGAACAGTAAGAAGGACTTTAATAGGACTTTCTCCAAGAAACAGATAAAATTGCTACACTAGCTGAAAGTATTGAGAAAAGAGTTATACTTCTGATGGAAAGCTAAGATATATTTTATTGCAGAAACATGGAAAAATAAGCAATCAGACAATACATCTATTATTCAGTCTAGGGAAATCACAAATTGTACATGTAAGAAAATAAAATAATACAATAAATTTGCATGTATAAATAATAATTACCTGGTCTTTATAATGTTAATGTGTAATACTGAAATGACACAAATTATGATATAATTATATGGGGATATTGTGCATACCTATGTGGAGACAGATATAAGAGAGGTAATTTTATTTTTTTCTGTTTAGTTTCCCTCAGTAGAGATATTTTAAAGGAGATAAACTGAGAAATATGAATATCCTTTTTAAGAAGTGGAGGCAATACAAGAAGAGAGCAAATAAACCATGTAAAGCCTTGCCTCTGGGAAATGGGAATTAGAAAGACGAGAGATATGGGAGGGTGAAGTTATTTTTCAATATCTTTGGATATAACTCTAATTATTTTATCTATGAATATTTGTATCTCTAATACAAATGCTTATAAATAAACAAAAAATATGCATGCCCAGGTATTCTAAAAATCCTTGCACACAAAAGCATATCATGATACACTTTATATGTAAATAAGGATATATATTGCAAGGCTAATATGGTCCAGATGTAATTGGCACACAACCTCCATAAAAGTGCTGGAAGGGGGAATCTGGTTAGAGTAAGAGAAAGAACAATGTATTTTTTAATGTAATTATTGACATGTTTGGATGTCTATCATTTTATTAGGTATCTGTTCCCTCTGTTGTCTATCACTCTATTTCTCCTCTCTCACCTAATTTTGTATTATTTGAATATTTTTTTATTTCATTTGAATTTATTTATTGGGTTTTTGCCAGTTTATCTTTGTATAGTCTTTCTTTTAGTACTTGTTCTGGCAATTATGATATGCATACTGAGCAAACACATGATTGCTTAGGTAGGGAAATTAATGAGAATTCTGTTTGAATAGTATGGGTTGGCTATTTTGTATATTTATTTCTCTGAAATTATTTTCCAAAAAGTAACAAAAGTTATGTTTCACAATAGCTTATTTTTATTAAAATATGTTTTATATCTATTTAAAAAGTACAATGTGGTTAGTTAAAATAAGATATATTTTTCTAACATAAATACAATTAAATGTAATTATTTTCAAATCTAATGGAGCTATGGAATCATGCAAAGCATGGTGTTTTGAGTATAAACCAAGAAATTTTAAAACAATTAACGTATTTCCCATTATTCAGTTAACTCTTTGGCAAATATATCAAAATACATGAACAAGTCTTACTATATTTGTGAGTATAATACTTTAAATTTTATTATAATTTTTATAATGATGTTATCAATAATTATTACTTTTCACTCTATATATCTTCCATTTATAAACTTGCCTTAATCGATACTACTATTTACTATTGCTATACACCTCAGTACCATCAATGTGACCATTCACTTTAATATGATCCATCTTTCCATTTCTTAGATGCCAAAATGGGTCAATGCAATTGTGCTTTCAAAAAATTAAATATAATGGGAGAACATCAGTAGTTTATTTAATGAGTGCCTAGTAATTTACTGAAATATTCTGTATTGCTAGCCACTTCCGTGGGAAACATATAACTTTTAAAAAGGAATTATTAATTTTCATAGTTACCTACTGTCTTTCAGATGACTTATTCACTCAAATGCAGTAAAGTATATTGTTATCATTTTATGATTATTAGTGAATTTGCCATTTTTGAACTTAATGTTCAAAAGATATTTTTATTCTGTCCATCAGAATTGTGTATTTTATATTTTACAACAGATATTTAGTTACATTGGGCTATTGACCACATGCATTTATCAATTCCCAAGACTCTACTAAAGTGACAATACAGGAATTATAATAGGAAATAGGAATAAAATATTGATGGCAGGAAATCAACTAAAGAGTTGGGATATCAACTGAAAAATACACTTTTATGTGAATAAACCACAAAGTAAAGGAAAGATAGAATTGGAGAACCAGGAAATCCGGTATCTGACTATAATATTCAGAGAGATAACAAGGAAAATGACATAAATAACATCATCAAAGAGTGATATGAAGGATAATGGAGAGTGTTAAAATTATTTTAAAAATTAGATGGATAGTTATAGATATTCAAATGCAAACTGTTTTTTAAGAAATCAGCAAATGAAAATCTGAGGTTAAAAATACTACACAAAACAATTTATAAACAGCATGGGGAAACACAACAGTAAGTCTGCAATCCAGAATAGTTAGTCTAGATCTTTGAATATGTTTGATCGCAAAGGCAAATGGAATTAAACCATTTAAGTTATTACTAGAGTAAGGACTGAACAGATGCAAAAGACATTTACTAAGAAAACCAAACTACTACCCTTCTCCATACTTTAAGGACGTATTAAAATAAAGATGTGTACATACAAGACTAATAGGGTACAGATGCAATTGACACACTACCTCCACAAAAGTACTGAAAGGGGGAATGCGGTTAAAGTAAGAGAAAGAACAAAAAAATACGTTTTGTTAATGTAATAATTAATATCATATGTTTGGATTTTGTCATTTTTGTCAGGTATCTGTTTTTTCCCCTTCTGTTCTCCATTACTCTATTCCTCCTTTCTCACCTAATTTTATATTGTTTGAATATTTTTATTATTCCATTTTAATTCATTTATTAAGTTTTTGACAGTATCTCTTTGTATGGCCTTTTTGTAGTACTTGCTCTGGTGATTATGATATACATACTGAACTTTCACAGTCTACTTAATGTTAGCATTTTACCACTTCAGTTGAAATGTAGAAACCTTACTATCACTTTGGTATCATTACTTTTTTCTGGTACGTTAGAGTTATATGCATTAATATTATATACACTTAGATCTATATGTATGTATTATGTAAATATTTAATGTAATAATTTTTTCTTTTATATTATGTTTAACATAGTGCTTACTATAATAGAGTTTTCATTTTATAATACAGCTAAGGGTCATTTCAAACTTTTGCATCAGTAATTTAGCAACATTTTAATTTCGGTGGTTATAAGTATTTGTCCCCACAGAAATATTTAAATGACAAAATTAAATTACATTAATTTTTAAAAAATGGCTCAAAACATCCGTGATCCTTGATTGAGGGGAATAAGAGAGCATGTACCCATCTGGTGATAACCACTATACTGGAAATGAGTGATTGTGGAAATTATTAATTAAATGTCTCTATTTGGCTGTTTTTTATTTTTTTTAATTACTATTTCAATAGGTTTAGGGGTACAAGTGTTTTTTTGTTACATGGATAAATTGTATAGTAGTGATGTCAGAGGTTAATGTAATAATATAATTTTTACAACTTTTATTTTTAACTGTTATACATATTTTAAAGAATTTAAGAAGGGAGGGATAATCTATTACAGTTACCGAGATATTTACTATTTCTGTTGCTCTTTCATTCCTGATAGTCCACATTTCCCTCAGGTATTATTTCTCTTCCACCCAGTGAATTTCCTTTAATGCTTCTTTTAGAGCAGGTTTGCTGGACAACCGTTTTCTTAGTTTTCCCTCCTCTGAGGATGTCTTTATTTTGTCTTCATTTCTGAAGGATATTTTCCTGGTTATACGATTATGACTTGACTGTTCTTTAAGACTTTTAAAATGCCATTCTACTTCCTGTTGTCCTCCTTTGTTTCTGGTAAGAAATCTGGAGTATTCATATTGTTATATGTATTTAATGCATCATTTTTCTCTGGATGGTTTTATTTTATTATTTTTATTTAATTTTTTATTCCAATAGATTTAGTGGGTACAAGTAGTATTTTGTTACTTGGATGAGTTGTATAGTGGATAAGTAAGGGCTTTTAGTGTACCTATCATCTAAATAGGATACATTGTACCCAATATGTAATTTTTGATCCCTCACACACTCCCACTCCTCCCCCTTCTGAGTCTCCAAAGTCCATTACACCACTATGTATGACCATGTATACACATTGTTTAGTTCTCACTTGTAAGTCAGCACATATGATATTTGTGTATCCATTCCAGGGGTATTTCACTTAATATTATGGCTTGCAGTTCAATCCAAGTTGCTATGAAAAGTCATTGTTTTATTATTTTTTATGTCTGATTAATATTCCATGGTGTGTGTGTGTGTGTGTGTTACATATTTTCCTTATCTACTTCATCAGTTGATGGGTGCTCAGATTGATTCCGTATGTTTACAACTGTGAATTTTGCTGTGACAAACATTCAGGTGCAGGTGTCTTTCTTGAAAAATGACTTCGTTTCCTTGGGGTAAATACCCAGTAGTGTGATTGCTGGATCAAATGGTAGGTCTAACATTAGCCCTTCGAGTAATCTTCACACTGTTTTCCAGAGAGGTTGTACTAATTTATGTTCCCAAGCATTCCCTTTCACTGCATCCATGCCAACATCTATTGTGTTTTTACTTTTTAATAATGGCTAGTATTTATTCTCAGGGATAAGGTGATATATCATTGTGACTTTAGTTTGCATTTCCCTGATTATTTGTGATGTTGAGCATTTTTTCATATGTATGTTGGCCATTTGCATATCTTCTTTCAATAAATGTCTTCTCATGTATTTTGCCATCTTTTTGATGGTTTTTTTTTAAATTACTAAGTTGTTTGAGTTCCTTGTTGTTTTGGGATATTAGTCCTTTGTCAGAAGTATTTATAGAATTTGTATAAATATATAAATACAGACCAGCATTTTTGACATTTTCCATGATTTTCCAGGCTTGGTGCTTTTCTTATTAATGTTGGACGGGTTACATTGTCTAATAAATAAACCATATATTTATATAATTTTGCCACTTCAACATTCTTTATCTACATCAATATGTTGTGGAAATCATAGACTGGCAAATAAACAGAGTCCCTACTCCATTGTTTCTCTATGTAAGTTCTTCAGAAATTGGAACTATTCATCTGGTCTGTTCTATAGACTGTTCTCTCTGTCAGTCAGTGCCCTCTTCTGGAGCACTGACCTCACTAATGAGTAGCAATGAACCTGTGTACCGAAAACAAACAAACAAACAAACAAACAAACAAAAACATAAAAATTCTTGGTTGGGTACCATGAATTCCTAAATTGAAGTGATCAATGTATCTTGCACAAAAAATGAAGGAGAAAAAAAATTACCTACATCAAGGTATGTATTATATTCTAAAATTTAGATGCATGTGGATAAAAAGACATTAACTGCACCAAGATAAAATCAAATTAAAAGTGAATCTATGCAGTCTACATAGATGTGCTCAGTTGGTAAACATTTGTCAAGTTACTTCAAATATGTGCTCATTTTGCCATGCATATTGCCCTCCAATAAATAATAATAATGAAACCCATAAATGAGAACAAAGGAAATATACCATAATATATCTCAGTAGTACCACCACAAAAGTTGCTGAGTACAAATTATTTTAACCTATAATAATCCAGATAAATAATTAATAAAATATGAGAATAAAATAAATTTATTGTCAAACTCATAAGTATTTGAAGATTTTCAATTGGATCTATTTTATTATTAGAGAGTTAATTAAGAATATATTCTGGAAAAATAAGCACTGAAAGAGAAAAAGAATTTATGGCATGTAGAAAAATTTGGATTAAACTCAGGAATGTCCCAGAGGAAAACCCCAGGATGAGAGCTGTGCAGAAGTGGGAGCAGTCAATATCACAGCAGGAACACTGCAGGCTCTGGCACAACACACTCTGTAAGTGCGAGGAACAAATGGCGTGTGTGTGTTTGTGTGGAGGAGTAGATACTAATAAACCTTCTGGTAAAAATGGATCATTTCAAAGCCAAAAAGAGGATAGCATGATAAAAATAAACAGTAGGAAGTAAAGGAGGTTGGAGAGTCCAGAGAAAATAGGATTTGTATAACAGCTACTCTTGTATTTAGAATAAACATTATTTATTTTGTCTTAGGTGTCTGGTCCCAAGGAAGGTGTCATAGGCCCACTTTTTCTGCATCTAACCTCTCATAAAACTAAATATGTTGGAAATATTTCAAAAGATTACCATCAAAGGACTCTGAGAAGTGGAAGGAAGAAGGCGACTGACTAGCAAACTCAGGAATTGAAGAATGACTGTAGTCAAACAATGACACTGTTTTTGTTTTATCTCCCATATATATTAATATCAAATTGATATCAGAGAGGCCTCAACCCTAGAGCTACCAACAAGAATAAATAAAATCAAGCAAACAGGCAAGAAGACTTAGCGATACTAAGATAAGCCTACTCTCTTCGGCCAAAGGATTAGAAAGAAAATTCCAGTGGAGATCTAATGGACAGAAACATTTTATAAGCCATACCCCATGGTAACTGAGGGCATGATTGTCCCATAGAGACTGGTGCCAGCAAAGCCTGGCTAGGCTGACCTCTCATGTGCCACAGCCACCAGCAGAAGTGACTGATCTGCCTTAGAGGTTAAATCAGTGGGGTCAAGTTGAGCCAATGCCTCACTTATCTCACACCCACCAGCAGGGGTGGACCTGATCAGTCTGCATCTAGAGTGTTAGTAGAGTCCACGTGGGCAAACCCACCCTCTGTCCCACACTAGATGGCAATGCCAGGCTTGGTCTGTCCTCAGGGGCAAGCAGTGTTACCTGAGACAAGGTGGGGTGACTTATCTTCCATCTATCCCACAGAGAATGTGATATGATGCATACCATGTGAACCAGTGATCTCAGATAAGGAGAACCACACCCTGCTCTATCACAGGTAAAAACAGGCAGACTCCTTGGCCTGCACCTGCGTCACTGAAAAGTCTAGTTTCTCCTAACCCTCTGCTCTGTGGCAAAAGACAACTTAAGCACAGCACTTTCAGTTCACCATTCCACAGCAAAATGTCCCAAATGTCCCAAGCCAAATGTCCCATGACCTTCTACCCAATGACATAGAGTTACCTGGATCTAGCTGCTCCTGGATGCACATCCAGCAACAGAAAATGACCCAGACCAGGCATTTCCCCAGTGTTGGGAGACAGCTCAGATAGTTTCTTCCTCTTCCTGAAAGCAATGGCAGAGATGTACTAGGAAGGTACAGGCATCCAACAGCTGGAGAACAGACCAGGGGACATATTTTCTGTTCTGAGAGCCCAGAAACTACCTCCTCCCCAACCCAGCAACACCTGGTGGCCAAGGGAAGCACCTCACCACCAAGATAGGTGAAGGGATCGGAATTCTAAATTTGAGCTATAGCCTACAAAGTGTTCCAGAACCTACCCACTAAATGTAATCAGAGTGATTATCTTAGTAGATAGATCCAAATAAGACCCAGATTCTCCTAACATATTTTCTAAAATATTCAGGATATAAGCAAAAACCACTTTTCATACCAAGAGCAATTAAATCACAAATTTATTGAGAAAAGAGAACTGATATCAATACTGAGAAGAGTCAGATATTCTGACAAATATTTTAAATCAACCATCAAAAATTTAATTCAATAAGCAATTTCATTGAAACAAAAGAAAAAATAATCTCCTCAAAAAAATTAAAATTATAAAAAAGTAGAAATTATAGAATTGAAATTGCAGTAACAACAACAACAACAAAAAACTCCTTAAATGAACTTCATAGTAGAGTGAAGATGACAGAATAGAGACTCGGTGAACTTGAGGACAGATATGGAATGTCCTTCGTCTTAACAACAAAGAAGATATGGACTGAACAAAAACAGCACAGGGCCTCAGTGCAATAAATCTAGCATTCTATGGTTCATGTCATTGGCATCCTAGTCTGACCATAGAAAAAAAGTAGAGCTAAAAAGTTATTAGAAGAAATAAGGACTAAAAGTTCACTACATATAGCAAAAGACATAAAGCTATGGATTTACCAAACCGTGAAAAACTCAAAACAAATCTAAAGAAATTTATGCCACACCATGTCACAATTAAATTTCTAGACAGGAAAGAAAAGGATAAAATCTTGAAAACAGCAATAATGACCTCTTTTCTATAAGGAAAACAATTTGAATGACAATGTATTTCACATCAGAAAACACAAAGATCATAAGGAAGGGAAAAAAAGAGACCAGACTGCAAAAGGATTTATATTTAAATAACGCCTAAAGGAACCTCTCTAAGCAGAAAGAAAATGATAACATAAAACAATTGGAATTTCAAAAAGGAAAGAACAAAAGAATAAGTAAAAATAAGGTCAAAATTCTTTTTTATGAATTTCCCAAACTATATTTGATGTTTAAAGCAAAAATTATAACATATGATATGATGTCATATATACATAGAGTGAATACTTAAAAAAATTACATTTTAAAAATAGAATAAAGGGAACTAAATAGAAGTTGGGTTTAATACCTCACTTGAAATAGTAAAACATGTATAATGTAGTATGTGCTGTTACACATATATATTGTAATATTTAGAGATAAGCAATACACTTCAGAACACTATAAATAAATCAAGACAAAATATTAAAAATGCTTATACAATCTAAAGGAAGGCAAGAAAAGACAAGAATTCTTAAAACTCAAAAATAAGAAAGCACCATCTGATTAAAAAATGTGTCAAAGATCTTAGGAGACACCTCACCAATGAAGATATACGAATGGCAAATGAGCAAATGAACAGGTACTTCACATCATATGTCATCAGAAAAAAAGCAAATGAAAACAACAATGAGATACCACTACATACACATTAAAATGGACAAAATCCAGAGGTTGTTCAACAACAAAGGCTGGCAAGGATGTGTGGCAATAGGAATGCTCATTCATTGCTGGTGGGAATGCTAAATAGCATAGGCATGTTTGAAGAGATTGGCAGATTCTCATGAAACTATACATACACTTGCCACATGATCCAACAATCATGCTTTTTGGTATTTAACCAAACAAATTGAAAACTTATGTCTCACTCAAAAACCTGAATACAGATATTTATAGCAGTTTCATTGGTAATTGCTGAAAATTTGGAAACAAACAAGATGCCCTTCAATAAGTGAAAGAATAAATGTGTAGGACTGAAAGATAGAAAAGCTACTCTGGAAAACTACTTAGCAGTTTCTTCTAAAACTAAAAATTCACCCCCCTGATGATACAGAAATTGTGGTCTTTGGCATTTATCTCACAAAAACAAAAATTATGTCCTCACAGAAACTGTATACAAAAAAGCTAATGCAGTTTTATATGTAATAGCTAAAATCTGGAAATAACTCACACGCCTCTTGATAGGTAAATGGAACAAATTGTGGTGCATTCGTGCCATACAACACTACTCAGCACTAAAAATAAGCAAATGATTAATACATTTTGGATGTGAATCAACAAAATGATGCTGTGGGGGGCAATATTAAAATGTTATATGGTGTATGACTCCACTGATATAACATTCTCTAAATAACAAAACAAGGACGATAAAGAATAGATCAGTGGTTTCCAGGAGTTAGGGATGGGAGTGTATTCACAACTGTGGCTATAAAAGTGTAGAATGAGGGAGCCTGGAGATGATAAAACAGTTCTGTATCTTGATATTGGTAGTGATTATGTGAAGCTAAACATGCGGTAAAATGCAAACATTACACACACACACACACACACACACATACACACACATACACACACACACTTATGATGCACACGTGCCTGAGTGGATACATAAGTGGCAAAATCTGAATAAGCTCACAGGTGTCTACCAATTTTCAGTTTCCTGGTTTTGTCGTTGTGCTATACTTATTCAAGATGTGAACATTGGGGGAGGTATAGTGAAGGATGGTGCTATGATTTGAATGTGTCCCTCAGGTTTATGTGTTGGAAAATTAATCCCCAATGCAACAGTGTTGAGAGGTGGGACCTTTAAGAGGTGATTAAGTCATGCTGGCTCCTGTCCCCATGGATGGATTAATGCCTTTACCATGGGAGTGGGTTATTTATGACAGGAGTGGGTTTCTGATAAAAGGGTGAGGTCAGCCCTCTCCCCCCAACTCTCTCACATATACATACTCTCTTGCCCTTCTGCCTTCCACCATGTATTGAGGCAGCAAGAAGGCCTGCACCAGATGCTGCACCTCAATCTTGGACTTCCCGGCCTCCAGAAATGTAAGCCAAATAAACTTCCATTGTTTATAAATTACCCAGTCTGTAGTTTTCTGTTATAGCAGCACAAAATGAACTCAAACAGGTACACAGTGCCTTCCTATATATTTCTTTTCAATTTCCTATGGATTTATATTAATAATTATTTCCAAATAATAAAACAATGTAAGCACTAGCTATATAATTTTTAATAATGACCTAAATATATGGTGGAATGATGAGACTATGAAATTAGAGTATATATTGTTCAGTGTCATGTTAGGCTAAGTACTGTTACAAGTGACCAAAATTTCTCTAACTAAATATGGAATTTTTTCAGAAAAATAGAGTTTAGAGAACTGGTTGCAAACCTAACATGCTATATCACATTAAATAATATTCAGCAGGTGAAAGGGAAATGGTACAATAGGGAAACCTCAATCTGGAAAAAACAATAAAGAATGCCAAAATGGTAAATATGTAACTTAATTAAAACAAATACTTCTTTTCATTGATAAATTTCTTTGATAGACAACTGACGTTTTAAAGCAGAAATAATTACCATGCACTGGGGAGAGTATAGCTTACATAGAAGTAAAATACATTATCATGATTGCAAAAAGGACCACAGGAGAGGTAAAAATATAAAATGACAAGATATTTCCATTATGTATTTCATAATGCAATATTCTGGCAAGCTAGAGTGTATAAGGTAAAATTTGATGTTAGAAATCCTAGTGTAGGCATAAAAATTGCAAATTAAAATAAAAAGTTACAATTCATAAGGCTGTCATGGAGATTAAAGGGACTATTAAAACAACTCAGTTTATTCTAATAAAAGAAAACACAGTGGGTATAGAAATGAAAAACAGAAAGGACAACATGAAGACATATCAGATTAATAGCCATACAAACCATATTCATAATTACAGTAGGTCTAACTCATCTACACAGCCAGACCCAACTGTTAAAAAACATCTTTCTAAACATACAGGCACAGCTAGGTTAAAAGGAAAACATTAGAATAAGTTTTTCTATGCAAGTATTACACACAGGAAATCTGGGGAAATTATATTAACATAAAACAACCTAGATATCAAAACATGGAAAAAGATCAGGATTAAAGAGAGATGAGACATGATCACGAAGAGGTCCAGTCATCGGGATGATTTAATAAACCTAGACTGATATGTTCCTAACTAAAAACTTCAATATAAACACAAAATATTGATGAAACTAAGGAAGAAATTAGACAAATTCACAGTTATCTATGAGGAACATAACAACCTTAAATATTTTTATACTTAATAACAGCTTCAAAATATATGACACAAAAACTAAGAGAATTATGATGAGAAATAGAAAAATTCACTATTAAAGTCAAAGACTCCAGTACTGCTTTCCAATAATTGATAGAATAAGTACACAGAAAATTAGTAAAAACATAGAACTAAAAAAAAAATCATTTTAGCAATTTATAATATTTCATATTTCTATTAGAAAAGAAAGGCCCAAATCTATAATATAAGCTTTTACCTTTAAAATAAATAATAACATAATTTAAAAAAACACCCAAAGCAAGGGACATAAGAATAAGAAATCGGTGAACTAGTAAACAGGATAACAATAGAGGAAATCAATGTATCCAAAAAACTGTTATTTTAAATAAATCTTTAGGAAGATTTAGAAGACAAAATTTCAGACATCTGGGAAGGAAAATGGAATGCCAGTATAAACACCATAGACATTGAAAAGATAATAAAATAATATGATTTCTAATTTTGTGGCAAAATATTCTACAAATTATAGTCAGTGGTCAAATTCATTGAAAAATGCATCTTTCAATGCTCACTAACAGATACGTAACCTAAATAAAAGTGTATATGTTGAAGAAATGAAATCCATAGCTAAAATCTTCCAACAAAGAAATATTCAGGTTTTTCTGTCTTTTCTGTCTTTTATTGGTGGATTTTACTACATATCTGGGGAATGAAACCAATTGTACAGAAAGTATTCCAAAAAGTTAAAGAGACATACATGTTTCCCCATTAATTTTTTTAGACAAACATTAATATGATACCAAAATCAATAAAAGACATTACAAGAAAAGTATAGACCCATGGTTTTACAAATGTAGAAATTTAATTGTAGTAAATCACATTTAAAAATAAAATAATAGCATACCATAACCAAATAGAATTTTTTTTAAGAAATGTAAGGTTAATCTGAAATTCAGAAACCAATGATTGTAATTTATCATAGGAACAGACTAGAACTATGATACATCAATATGTATTTATGACAAAAATATCCTAGCAAATTCAAAATATAGGAGAACTTTTTAAACTTGAATTAAAGCACCTAAAAAAACCCTATAGTTTATATTTAGTGCTCGAATACTGAATGATATTCCTGTAATATCATTCATCCTGGGACAAAGCAAAGATGTTCACACTAAACACTTTTATTTAACATTATATTGGAAGACACAGTCAATGTCCCAGATTCAAAAAAGAATCACGTAGACAAGAAAGGAATTAAAAATGTCAGGCTGGTTTATTCCCAATTTTCTGACACACAGAAACCATTAACATAATGGAATTGGGTTTTTTTATACCGCTAAAATTTTTTTGGGAGGGGGGTTGTTATGTTTCAAAGAAAACTGAAGTACATGTTCTCTGAACAGGAATATAGCAATATTTCAGAAAAATATGATGTTGACTTGGATAAGGTTGTAGCAGTGATGTCAATAAGAACAAATATTGGATATATTTTGAAGATGTGAAATGTCTTTTAGACATCAAAGTGGCGAGGGTGAAGAAAACAGAGGCAGACAGAGAAGAGAAAATTTCAATGAGAGAGGATAGAGCAAGATGGCCAAATAGATAACTCCACTGATCATTCCTCCACACAAACACAAAATTCTACAACTAGCCTCACAAGCAAGCACCTTCAGAAGAACCAAAAAGCAAGTGAGTGAACATACTCCCTGGTTTTAACATTATATGAAGGAAAGAGGCACTGAAGAGGTAAAAAAAGACAACCTTGCACTGCCTACACCACCCCTCTTCCATCCCCAAGCAGTGCTGTGCAAACATGCTCAGTGGAGAGAGAAATTTTGTGCATAGGGGAGGGAGAACGAAGTGATTGTGGGACATTGTATCAAAACACAGGGCTGCCCAGGTATAGGAGATCACAGCATGGGGCAAAATTCTGCTGGTACCCACTGAAGGAGCATTTAAACCAGCCCATCCAGAAAGAATTCTGAGTTCTAGCTAGGCTCACTAACAGCTGACATAAAGCAGGCTGAGGCCTGTGCAAAATTTATAATGTACTTGGGCCACAAAGTCTGCAGGACTTGGGCAATTCTTGAGACTGTGGTGGCTTGGAGCCGGTGGACTTGGGGTGCACATGACCCAGTGAAACACCACCCGTAGTGTCCAAGCCAGTGCCTGTGTCAACCGCCCCCCCCCCCACCTGCCCATTTCAGACAGCGTGGCTCACAGAGTCTTCTTCCAGCTGAGGAAAGAAAAAGGAAAATTAAGAGGACTTTGCATTGCAACTTGGGTACCAGCTCAGCCATAGTAAAGTACCAAGCAGACTTCAGAGGCCACTGAGTGCAGGCCTTAGTTCCTGGAATACATTTCATGACCCACCCTAGGCCAGATGAAACATTCTGCCCTGAAGGGAAGGACTCAGACCTAGCAGGATTCACCACATGCTGACTAAAAAACACATTGGGCTTTGAATAAACATCAGAGATAACCAAGCAACAGTCACCATAGGCTTTAGGCAGGACTGGGGTGGGCTCGCACTGGTAGCCTAGAGGGAGTGCCCACGTCACTCCTCCCCCAACTCCAGCAGCCCAACACAAAGAATGAAGAAAGAGAATGAGAGATGTTCCTGGTAATCCTTGGAATTCTCCTGAATCTTACACAAGTCCACTGAGGAGGTACCGCCAGGAGACTGCAAGAGTCATTCTAGGGTAAGGGGCAACCCCAGTGCTAATATGGCTGCAGTGACCAAAGGCTTAGATCATAATTTTCAATTCCCTTTGAATATCAGGAAAGCCTTCTCAATAAGGATGGGTTCAAATAAGCCCAGACTGAAGATTAAGATAAATACCTAATTCTTCAATGCCCATACATCAATGGACACGTACAACCATCATGAATATTTGGGAAAAGAATATCTCACCAAATGAACTAAATAAGGTACCAGTGCCCAAACCTGGAGCAATGGAAATATGTGAGCTTACAGACAAAGAATTCAAAATAGCTGTCCTGAAGAAGCTCAATAAACTTAAAGACAATGCTCAGAAGAAATTGAGAAGCCTATCAGAAAACTTTAACAAACAGATCGAAATAGTAATAAAAAAAAAAAAAAACAAGCAAAAAAATCTGGAGTAGAAGAATTGAATTGATGAACTAAGAAATGCATCAGAGTCTCTCAATGGCAGAATTAACCAAGCAGAAGAAAGAATTAGTAAGCTCAAAGATGGGATATTTGAAAATACACAGAAATAGCAAAAAATACTGAAATTTATATGGAATCACAAAAGACTCAGAATAACCAAAACCATCCTGAGCAAAAAGAACAAAACTGGATGAATCACATGACCTGACTTCAAGTTATACTACAGAGCTATAGTAATCAAAATAGTATGGTATTGGAACAAAAATATGCATACAGATCAACGGAACAGAGTAGAGAACCCAGAAAAAAAATCCACATTGCCATAATTAACTTATCTTCGACAAATATGCCAAAAGCGTACACTGGAGAAAGGACAGTCTCTTCAATAAATGGTATTGGAAAAACTGGATATCCGTATGCAGAAGAATGAAGCTATACCCTTATCTCTCACCACATACAGAAATCAAATAAAAATGGATTAAGGACTTAAATCTAATATTCACAGATAATATTCTATATTTCTCTGTTATCAGCTGTAATATCTCATTTTTCATTTCTGATTTAGCTCATTCAGGTACCTTTCCCTCTATTTCTGATTAATATAGCTAGATGTCTATTAATTTTGTTTATATTTTCAAAGAACCAATTTTTGTTTCATTGATTCTTTGTATTTTTATGTTTTCAGTGTTCATTTCATTTTGTTTTGCTCTGAACCTTGTTATTTATTTTCTTCTGCTAGCTTTGGATTTGGTTTGCTCTTCCTTTCTAATTCATTGAGATGTGAAATTAGGTTGTTAATTTGTAAACTTTTCTGTCTTTTTCGTGTAGGCATTTAAGGCTATAAATATTCCCCTTAAGACTTCTTTTTCTGTATTCCACAAATTTTCAGAGCTTGTGTCCTCTTAGGCATCCAGTAGAAGAATCTTTTGATTTCTATGTTGATTAAATCATTGACCCAAAGGTTGTTCAGCATTAGGTTGTTTAATGAAACTATGAAGCTACTAAAAGAAAACATAGAGGAAATACTTCAGGACATTCATTGGTCTGGGCAATGATTTCTTGATCAATAGCCCCAAAGCACAGGCAACCAAAACGAAATTGGACAAATGAGATCACATTAAGCTAAAAAGCTTCTGCACGGCATAGGAAAATCAACAAAGTGAAGAAACAACCCACAGAATGAGAGAAAATATTTGCAAACTCACCCATCTGATACGGGATTAATAACAAGAATGTATAAGGAATTCCAACAATTCAATAGGAAAAATCAAATAATATGATTAAAAAATGGGTAAAGGATCTGAATAGACATTTCTTAAAAGAAGAAATACAAATGTCCAGCAGGTGTATGAAAAAACACTCAACATCAGTAATCATCAGAGAAACTCAAAACTACAATGAGATACCATCTCACCCCAGTTGAAATGGCTTTTATCAAAAAGTCAGGCAATAAGGAATGCTACTTAGGATGTCGAGACAGTGGAACACTCATACTCTCTTGGTGGGAATGTAAATTTGTGCAACTATTTAATACTATGGAGAACAGTTTAGAGATTCCTCAAAAAACTAAAATTAGAACTAACGCATGACCAGCCATCCTACTACTAGGTATACATGCAAAAGAAAGGAATTCAGTATATCAAAAAGATATCTTCACTCCCATGTTTATTGCAGGGCTATTCAGAATAGCCAAGATTTGGAAGCAAACTAAGTGTTTGTCAGTGGATGAATGGATTAAAAAAATAACAGATTTCAGAGTCCTGTCCTCTATTCAAGTTCTAAAAATTCTGGAATGGGGTGCAATAATTTGGATTTCTAATGAGTTCCCCGGTAATGTTGATGTTGCTTGTATATAAAGCACATTTGAGAATCACTACATTTTATTACTTCACTGGTTCTCCTCCTTTTAAAATAAATATGTAATAAAGTATTTTACATATTTTGGGAGTCATTAAATTGTCTTTTTCCTTTCTAAGTCAGACTTAACTACCTGTTACTAAATCCTTAATATCTCCTCAGCTAGCTCGTTTGTCCAAGCCTTATGGTCTCTGATAGAAATCTTTTCATTGTCAGCCAGTTACTTTTATAAAACAGTATTGTAAGCATGTAAAAATAAGAAACTCTCAGATTAAATGTGCATTTTAAATTACTCATAGTGGAAATAATCAACATAAGAGAAACAAACAAAACTTGGAAATAGTGTATATGTGTACCTCTCTGTGTGTTGGGGGTGGTGGTGTCAATTTTTAAATCTGGCCCTAATATACTTTGACACCTCTCCCATTAAACCTGGACTTTGTTATTGTTCTTCACAGATGTATCTACTTGAAGCCAAATCAACTATTTAAATTGATCAATTCAGTTCAATAGTCAATAAAGTTGATTAGGTGGTCCTGTGAGGACCTGATTATTTCTGAGAATGTGTAATTTGACTGGTAGTAGTTAAATATCCTTCAGGGAATTTATTGATCCATTCTTTTATAGATTTTATTTTCTTTAAAAAGTGGAATAGAACAAACTGATTAACTTTGTTGATCCAAGCCAGTATATTATGACATTTAAAACAATATTTGACTCTCTAATACTGTGGTCCCCAACCCTCAGGCTAGGGACCAGTTCTGGTCAATGGCCTGTTAGGGACCGGGCTGCACAGCAGGAGGTGAGTAGCAGCCGAGCAAGTGAAGCTTCACCTGTATTTATAGTGTAAACTCCACCTGCTGTCAGATCAGCAGGGGCATTAGATTCTCATAGGAGTGAGAACCCTACTGCAAACTGTGCATGCTAGGGATCTAGGTTGTGCACTCCTTACGAAAATTCAATGCCTGAGGTGGAGCTGAGTTGGTGATGCTAGCTCTGGGGAGTGGCTGCAAGTACAGATCATCATTAGCAGAGAACTTTGACTTCACAATAAATGTAATGTGCTTGAATCCTGAAACCATATACCCCACCCACACACACAGTGGTTTGTGGAAAAGTTGTCTTCCGTGAAACCAGCCAAAGTGGTTATGGACCACTGCTCCAATACAGTACCTGCCTATTGTCACACAGAAAGTAAGTTAATTATTGTATCTCTTTTAGCTCTCTTGTCTAAGTAATAGTAATGATGTCTAATAATAAGAAGTATTACTAAAATATATGTTCTGAGGATTAAATAGATATAAAATGTTTAGAGGATTCAATGAACATTAGTTACTAGATGAAAACCCAACCTGATCAGATAAGAGACTTTCATCTGAGATGTTTTCTGGTTTTCACAATTTACTGTCCATATAAGAAGGCAATATCAAAATTTATAAATATAGAATTTTATACATGTGGAACCTGTATCCTACAGTAGCTTGTAAACATATTTATCTCAAATATTATGTTTTTTTAAATTTTAGTATTTACCAAATTCAATCGTCACATTTTTTACATAAATTGTAGTCCAGATTGCTTGAAAAATGAGACATCTGGGAAAATTGAGCCTGGATGCTATATTCAACCCAGCTACAGTCACCTGGAGCTGGTGCCTAAGAGAACCTCAATTCTCCAGTCCATTATCTGCAGTCGCCTTCATTTATTTTCATGATTGTCTGAACTTTCTGTATATTATTTGCATTTTAAAGATGTGCTATAAGAATGTTAGATACTTTAGGTCAAGTTCCACAGATGAAGAAACTGAGACAAGGATTCAGGTGTACATGTTTGTCGAGGGAGTACTGTTCGGGAAACACCTATAAGAGAGTATGATAAGCAGGAAGCACGAGAAAGCTGAGCAAGGATTTGGTCTCAGGTAAAATCTAGGTTTAGCCTTATTTACAAAGGGTCACTCTGGAGTAAGGAAGAAACAACAAGATTATTTCCATTGGAAATCTACGCTAGCCTTTTGTAACCCTACATCAGGCAACCATTGACTGAGGGCTACTGATAAGAGTGCAAATTCTATGGAGAGGCAGCTCCATTCAGCAGAGGACAATTCTCCAGGGAACAGGAACCTATTAGATTTAGCAGCAGATGAAGCGGGGCGGGGCGGGGGGCACGGGTGGGATTATGATTTGTTTTCTTATAAATTTAATACAATCCCTTGTAATGATGAGAGTTCAGTGTAGTGATTAAGAGCCCAGATACAGAAGCAAATGCCTGAATGAAAATTCAAAATCTATCACTTAGGATTGTTAGGGGCAGGTTAATTAACCTTTGGTGTCATACATTTTTGCATGTGGAAAAACACAACTGGTATGTGAATCTATTTTTATCATAGGGCAGTTATAAAGGTTAAATAAGATCATAATTGTTAAGAATTCAAAAATGGGTTTGTTCTGAATTAATTAGTACATAAATGTTCTCAATTATCATTTATTATTTTAAATTATTTATGAACATATATTGAGACCATAGGTGAATGATGAGAAAATAGATTAGGTATCTCCTTCCAAATTAAGGCAATACTGAACATGCTTTCATGCAAAATACTTTTATAATAACTCTATAAGCAGCCTTTTCACATACCCATAAATATAATAATTTTGGTCAGAAATTCTCATAGATGGTAACTCTGTTTTTCAATTCAGCCTGGATTAAAATGTTGCAATAAAAGGTATACATAATTAATATAAAGGCAAAAATGTAACTCTCTTTTGTTAAATACATACAAAGGGAATTTCTATGTTTAAAGAAAGGCGTATTTTAAAGTCTCAGTTGACCTTTACCAGATGGATATTCTTCTGGAATGTTAAACAATGTTTTACTACAATTAACTGTGTATCAGAATGCTTGTTTCTTTTCAAAATACACATCTCATCCAGTGTAAATAGTACATATTATTTTTTTTCCATTTTGCAAATCTGGTAGATCAAAAATATATTTGACATTTTAATATTCTTTATAATTTTTTTATATAGTGATGTTAAAATATTTTCCTGTGGCTTTCTATTCTATTATACAAATTTATAAACTTTCTAGTTCTCCTGCTTATATTTACAACTAATCATTCTCAATTAATTAATTTATGAGAGATTCTGTATGTTAACTTGTTAACTATTATATACCTTATATCATAATATTTCCCATAATCTCAAAAAATAAAAACAATTAGTATTAGTCACATATCTCCTACCTGATATCTAACCACTTCTCTCTTTTCATCAATATCATATTTTCCAATGTAGTTTTCATACTAAATTTCTCTTGTTTCTAACTTCCAATCTCTTTCAGTGTGAATTAAGTATAAATATTTTTCAATTTTTATTATAAAAGAATAAAGAGCATAAATTATTAAAGTATAACTTAATGTATTTATTATTAGTTAAATATTTATATAATTACTGCAGGAAAATAGAAATGGAAGATTATCAGGAATTAAAAACAATTCTTATATATGTATTTTTTCTCTCTCCCCTTCCACCTCTTCTGACTTATTTTTTTTTTATAATTTCATGATATTACGGGAGCACAAATGTTTTAGGTTACATGGATCATGTTTGTAATGCTTGAGTTGTGACCATAGGTGTGCCCATAACCCAAATAGTGTTCATAGTACCCATTAGGTTGATTTATGCCCCTCCCTTTCCCCCCTCCCCCTGGTTACTTTCCACCGAATTTTACTTCCCACTGTACACTGTGTGCTTACCAGATAATTCTAATTTAATAGTTAGTGTATGCGGTGTTTGCTTTTGCATTCCTGCAATACTTCCTGCAATCCTTCACTTAGGAGAATTGTCTCCAGTTCCATCCAGATTGTTGCAAAAGGAATTAATTCATCATTTTTATGCCTGAGTAGTACTCCACAGTGTATATATACCACATTTAATTAATCCACTCATGAATTGATGGGCATGTCAATTGATTCCATATCTTTGTGATTGTGAATTGGGCTGCAATAAACATTCGAGACCAGGTGTCTTTTTGATAAAATGACTTCTTTTCCTTTGGGTAAATATCCACTAGTGAGATTTCTGGATCTAATGGTAGGTTTACTTTTAGTTCTTTGAGTTAGCTCCATATCGTTTTCCACAGAGATTGTACTAATTTGCAGTCCCACCAGCAGTGTATAGGAGTTCCTTTCTCTCTGTGTCCATGCCAGCAACTATTATTTTTGAACTTTTTAATAAAAGCCGTTCTAACTGTGGTAAAGTGCTATCTCACTGTGGTTTTAATTTTCATTTCCATGATGATTAGTGGCATCAAGCATTTTTTATGTTTCTTGACCATTTGTCTTTCTTCTTTTGAGAAGCATCTATTCATGTATTTTGCTCACTTTTTAATAAGGTTGTTTGTTTTTCCCTTGCTGATTTACTTGACATCTTTGTAAATTCTGGTAATTAGCCCTTTATTGGATGTGTAGCTTGTGAATATTTTCTCCCATTCTGTAGGTTGTGCATTTTCTCTATTGATAGTTTCCTTAGCTGTGCAGAAGCTTTTTAATTTAGTCAAATCCTGTTTATTAATTTTTGCTGTTGCCATGATTGCTGTTCAGGTCTTTTTCATAAATCCTTTGCCTAGTCCGATATCTAGAAGAGTTTTACCTATATTTTCCTCTAGAATTCTTGTGGTTTCATGGCTTAGATCTAAGTCTTAATTTTTGTGAGTGGTGAAAGATAGGGGTCCTCTTTCATTCTTCTGCATGTGTCTGCCCAATTTTCCCAGCACCATTTATTGAACAGGGCTTCTTTTTCCCACTGTACATTATTCTGCTTTGTCAAAAATCAGCTGATTTTAGGTAGATGGTTTTATGTCTGTGTTCTCTGTTCTGTTCCATTGGTCTATGTCTCTATTTTTGTACCAATACCATGCTGTTTGGTTACTATAGTCTTGTAGTACAGTTTGAAGTCTGGTAATGTTATGTCTTCAGTTTTGTTATTTCTGCTTCGGATTGCTTTGGCTATTAAGGCTATTAAGACTTTTCTGGTTCTAAATGAAGCAGAGAATTATTATTATTTTTTTAGATCTGTGAAATCTGTCTTTGGTGACTTGATGGGGATTGCATTGAATTTTCAAATCACTTTGGGTAGTATGGACATTTTAACAATGTTGATTCTACCTATCCATGAGCATAATATGTTTTTACATTTGTTTGTATCTTCTGTGGTTTCTTTCCTCCAAGTTTCATAGTTCTCCTTGTAGAGATCTTTCACCTCCTTGGTTAATATAGTCAATTTTCTAGAATGCTTTTTCTGCATCTTTTCTTTGTAGCTATTGTGAATGGTATTGAGCCTTTGATTTGACTCTCAGCTTGACTGTTATTAGTATATAGAAATGATACTGATTTATGGGCATTGATTTTGTATCGTAAGACTTTGCTGAATTTATTTATGGACTCCAGGAGACTCTTGGTGAAATCCTTGGGTTTTTCTAGATTCAAGATCATATAGTCAGCTAAGAGCAATGGTTCGACCTCCTCTTTCCCAATTTGGATACACTTAATATTCTTCTCTTGCCTGATTACCCTAGCTAGGATTTCCAGCACTATTGTGAATAGGAGTGGTAACAGTGGGCATCCTTGTTTTGTTCCAGCTCTTAAGGTAAATGCTTTCTACATTTCCACATTTGGTATGATGTTGGCTGTGGGTTTGTCGTGTATGGCTTTTATAATTCTGAGATATATTCCTTCTATGCCAAGTTTGTTGAGGGTTTTTATCATGAAAGCATGCTGAATTTTGTCAAATGCTTTTTCTGCGTCTAGTTGCTCAGGCACTTCTCTATGTGATCTACATCTGACCTGTGTCTCCTTTCCCCTATTCTCTGTCGAAAATCCTGCCTTCCCTCCAGGACAGCCCAGCAAGCAATGTCTCTAGTTGGCCATCTTGCCCAGTTGTTTTTCTGACTTCTATGTAATCACTCTATAGCTTTTCTTTAGAAGTTTCTGACATATTTACTTATAGCTGAAAGTATAGTTTACTTTTGTTTCTTGATAAACTTTATCTCAAGGAAAGTATAAATCTTATTTTCTTTGTGCCTGGCTTCATTGACTAAATTAAATCAGTGAGATTTATCTTCGTAAATAGCTGGTAGAAGTTCATTAGTTTTCATTGCTAAATAGTATTCCATTTTATGAATTATACCAATTTCCTTTTTCAAAAAATAAATTGTGTATTATACTAACATTTTAGACATGTTTCTTCCTGCAGATGAGCATTTATAAATATGCATATGTTCAACTTCAGCAAATATCCTGAAACTTTCTTATAGATTTTTACAAAGTAGCAAATTACTGTTTCACCAAAAGAGCCATTGATCCACATTCTTATGCTTTCTTTTTGACCTTTGGAATTTTAGTCATAATTGTAGGTTCATAGAGTGTTTTATTTAAATTTTAATTTCCTGATAAGTAATGATCTTGATGCCTTTTTAATATTGGATTTTGGTATACATTCTTTTTAACAGTAGTTGATATCCCTCATTGATTTTATAGTTTATTTTCCTGGTGTAATTATATATCTGTAATAGTATTGATAAGATTTTAGTTATACAAATTGTGAATATGTTCTCAAAAAGGATATTTTTCATTTTCACTCTTCTTAATCTTTTGATAATCTTTGATATTAATACAGTTTAGTACTTTAATCTCTCATTTGTGGTGAGTGCTTTTTGTTTGTTTTTTAGGTCAGTATTGGTTTAAAAGTACTACCTATGGGTCAAGAAGATATTTTCACATGATATACAATTTAGATTTAAATTTAAAAATAAAATTCGCTCAACGTAGAATTTTGTACACCTACAAAATAGGAAACGAGTGTCATATTTTTCTATGTATGAATAGTCAATGCCCCAGTACCTCTTTTTAAAAAATATTTTTTCTTCTGCTTTATTTTTAATGATTTATTTTAATTATCAATATCCCAGTTGATATTATCTTAATTAATTCAAATTTATAATTCCTGATATCTAGAATAGCAATTCTTTTCTGTTTCTTCTCCTTTAAAAAATATTTTACATGTTCTTGTTCCTCTTTTCCCATATATTTTTTATAATATACTTCTTAGAATTTTTGTTAAAATTCAATTGACTCTTAGCTTGGAAACAATAAGCATCACTCTAATGTTAAATCCTCTAATCTACATACACGATATGTTTTTCTTATTAATTAGATATTCTTTTTTTCTTAATTTTTCTCATTAGTTTCATAATTTCCTGGGTATGTCTCTTTCACATTTTGTTGAATATTTTTGAATGTTTTGTATATTTTCCTGAAATTAAAATTTTATATCTGTTGACAAGTATATATTGTTTATAGAAACTTAATTGAATTTTTCTATATTGACTTTATAGTCTATAATATTTCTAAACTCAGTTTTATTTTCCTAAATTTATCTGTCAGTCCTTTTGAATGTCATGTTCTACATCCTCATGAAAAATGGGAGCTTTATTTCCTCCTTATGTTATAACCTTATTTCTTTCTCTTGCATTACAACATTGCCTGGAATTTTCAATGCAGTATTAAAGTTATGATAGTTGGTATCTTTGTCTTCATTATCTTCTCTTGGCATGGATCATTGTCACCTTCTTGAAAACGGACATTTGATTTTGTTTCTCTCCTCTAGTATATTTCTCTCTACTTCATTAATTTTTGTTTTTATCTTTATTATTTGATTCCTGTTACAAATTTTCTTAATTTCTTAACGTGGAACTTAGTTCAAAAACTTAAAATTAATTTTTTACTAATGTTTTCACTACAATTATCTCATTCCCTTCAGAAGCATTGCAAAATTGTTCATATGTATTCCTTTTTTAAGCATTTAGTTAAATATTTTATAATTTCATTAAAATTGTTGATTATTTATTTAATAAAATATTTTGTTAATTTACCAAATTATGCATCTGTTATTTTTTGGTTCCCAATTTCAAAATGAATTTGTATAATTTGGGTGCTAGGAAATGTGTCGAGATTTGCTTTGTAGCTCAGGATATGATCACTTATTTTGCAAATGTTGTATATATTTTTCAAAAGAAGATGAGTCTGCTGATGTTGAGTCTGTTTCTCCATGTAGTTTTTGCTTTAAATTTCTGAAACTATGTTGATAGGCATTCACAAATTTAGAATGTTATATCTTGTTGCATTATTACTAACATTATTTTGTCAGAAACTGCATCATTCCTAAATATTGTAGATTTAACAGAGCCGTATGTTAATCTGTACTTTTATTATATTCCCTAGCACTGTACTAAATTTTGAACACTTTACCTCCATTATCCTCATCCTTGCAAATGCCCTATTATGTTCTGTATTTTGATTAAATAAATAATTTAAGTCCTACGCGATAGTCCTCTTATTTACATAATCAGAGTAATTTGTGTAGACCTACATATATATACATTTGTTGCCAAAGAAATATGCTAGTGGCAATTTCTCTAAGATTTTATTTTTATGTGTTTGATATGAAAATCTATTTACGAGTTTAGTCATTCTTTTATAGTTAATGGAGATCATCAGATTTATAAAATGCCAATCTATAAACTGTCAAAAATTTCATAGATTGATATTTTTCACTAATTTTTGAAAACTTTCAGCTATCATCTCTTGTTATATTATGTTCACATATCGTCTATTTTGTTTCTTACTGGAAATCCAATTGCATGTACAGTAAGTTTTCTGTATCCCTTTCTAACTATGTCTTAATTTCTATCTCATCATGCAAGAATCAGCCCCACAATAACCTTGTAGAGGATACTTCTCATACTTTCATTTGTAGGAAAGTAACAAACACAACCAGCACTAAAGAAATACGTGGGCAATATTTTAAATCAAATGGACAATGAAATGTTGTATATTTCAAGAGATTATTTCAAATTCCAGCTTTACCAGTTAATACATTGTGCTATTAGAAAATTGCTTATTGTTTGAGTTCCAGTTTCTTTACCTGTAAAAGTAAGATCGATAATAATGACATCAAGTATTGTGGTAAGTTTTACATTAACTAATGCTCATGTATTATTCAATAAAATTTCTGCCACATAAGTAAGGCTTTAGTTAATTTTGTGCAACACTGGGATAATATTATGCAAGCATACACAGAGAAAATTATTATTTAATAAATCTGGAAATATGATCAAAGTTAATGTTCTTGTCTTAGAGTGTAAGTTATTTTTTAAAATAATTGGTTTTAACAAGCTCATTTAATTCTTATATCCATTACAGTTTTAAAAAAAGCAGGATTATTTTGAAAAGTTTAATCTTAGAAGTTTCATAGACTTATAGTTTTACAAGTGTATGCCTCTATGATGGGCAGCTCAATAACATGTTTCATGCTTTTATCTATTTTCATGTCATAAATACTACCATTCTAAGCAGGGCTTTTTCTTTTTTCAGTAGTGTTCCAAGAGTTATTTTTGAGGTCAAAATAATAGTATTCAGAAATTTGAAACTGTATCTAAACTCAAAAGCCATGTTAACATTGTACATTTCTGTAAAGTAAAAACTCTGTAAAGCAAGACTCAAGTTCCTATTAAAACTAGACTCCCCTTCAGTGTTTTTTCTTGTTGGTTGCCTTGAAAAGAATAGAAAATTTAGCACAGTAGAGATTGGGAAAAAAGCTCATGGTTATTATTGTGCAAGTTATTAACAGTGTCAGAATAGCAGCCATAAAAAATATGCCACAGGGAAAAATGAGTCAGTGATGGGATTTAGCAGCTCAGTAGGCATGTAAAGGCTATTTGTTTTAATGGCATATTTTAACACAAACAAGGAAATACATTTTGTGATGACAATCTTAATTAATTTGATTTTTGTCAGGCTATATTCCTTTCCAAATATAAAAATAATAGCAATTAGAATACTTAGAATTAAGTGTAATAGTTCACATTATTTACTACTCATTTTAAAATGCCAGCCATTATAATGACTGAATCCTTTCCATGCAAATATAGCTATCCTCAGAAATTCCATTCACAGCAATTTGTTATTTATCTATTTATTTATTTATTTATTTATTTATTTATTTTAGACAGAGTCTCAGTCTGTCTCCTTGGCTAGAGTGCTGTGGTTTCAGCCTAGCTCACACCAACCTCAAACTCCTGGTCTCAAGTGATCCTCCTGCCTCAGCCTCCCAAGTAGGTGGGACTACAGGTGTGTGCCACCACAGCTGGCTAATTTTTTCTATTTTTAATAGAGATGGGGTCTCGCTCTTGCTTAGGCTGGTCTCGAACTCCTGACCTTAAGTGATCCTCCTACCTTGGCCTTCCACAGTTCTAGAATTACAGGCATGAGACACCATGCTGAGCCTACAGCAATTTGGGTATTCTCATGGCAATCATTGAACATGCTGTGCACAGTACAAAGGCTTACTACAGTACTTGTGGGCATGCCCATTTATATATGCTCATGCTGATAACTATTATTTGAGTTTAATTAGCATAATTTAAAATAAATTACTCCATGGCTATTAACAATCAATTGATTACAAATGCTTATCATTAGAAAATGTTCTTAATTTGGAAAATCATTTCATTCAGAATCAATTTAAAATATATAGGAAAACACAAAAGTTAAAGTATTTTCAGACAAAGTAATAGGTTTCAGTGATACAAATCCGTTTCAGTAATAATTCAATAAAGGATAAAATTAAGTCATTGTCCACATAATCATAGCCTTATTAGACAAATATTCCAATCTGACAGTAATTAAGACAAAATTTCACACTTACTCAATCTCTTATTGCCTGAAGCATATTTCCACATTTATTTACCTGAATTTTAAGTTCCATAATGTTGAAATTGTTATCGTTTTTCCTTTTGAAACCATACATAGCTCCTTGTCTTGAAATAGCATATTCTAAAACATTTTGTTTGATTTTGTTGTTTTAATAGATAAATTCACATTTTCTATGCTTACCACAAGAATCGTAAACAAACTGCTTCTCTGCTTTAATTATCAAACCCTTTCAAACTCTTTGAACTCCTTGATCCTCAGTGTCTTACTCAGTCCAGGCTGCCTTAACAAATTACCACAATCTGGGTGGCTTAAACAACAAACGCTTATTCCTCACAGTTCTGGAGGCTAGAAAATCCTAAATAATGGTGCTCGCAGACTGGTGTCTGATGAGGGCCCATTTGCTGATTGCAGATGGCTGTCTTCTCATTGTATTCTCACGTGGTGGAAAGCAGAGAGAGAGAAAGAGACCGAGAGGAGACAGGGGCAGAGACAGAGAGTGAGTGAGCGCTCATGTTTCTTATACCAGTACTAATCCCACTCAAAAGGCTTCCAATCTCATGACCTACTCACCTCTCCAAGACCCCACCTCCTAGGACCATTGCCTTAAATGTTAGGATTTCAACATATCAATTTTGAGAGGACACAAATATTCAGTCCACAACACTAAATGTCTTCTGCAGTGCCCTCCATGCTCTTTTTCTCCCTAGCACCCCAAATCTGAAAAGACACATTTGAGAATTAATAAGATGCATTATTGCTTGTAAACTTCCTCTTGCGTGTCTCTGCTACTTTTGCTAATAGAGATCCACTTTTCCACACAGGAGTGATTTTCCTTTTCTCAAAAAATTATCGTCTTAAAGTATGTTCACCTCTGCTAAGTCCTCATTTTTCTCCAGGGTCTCAGGCTTCTCTGATATTGCTGTTTGTCATTCTCGCTCCATGAGTTTCTTGTGCACAACATGGAGATTTCATAAAGAGTGAAGCTGGGAAGGAGAGACAGTTTCTATACCATTCACACAAAAATAATGGCATCTGGGACTCACTAAGAATTCTGAGTGTGTCTAATTTGCAGTAGAATACGGAAGCCAGCTGGCACTAGCTGAAGAAAACCAACTGTTAAATGTTAAGGTACTTTGTGAGTCCCTCCTGAGATGGGTGTATTTACACTCTGTGAATACTACAAATCAGGATGCTTCTCCCCACCCCCTAAGAACTAGTTGTTGAACCAAAATTGCCCTTGGGCCATGGAGGAAGCTGCTTACAGCAAGCATCTTAAGGTTCCTAGAAGTCCTTTTATCTACCTGAGAGCATAGGCAAGGCAACAACAGAAATATTTATGAGGTCTTTACAAGGGGTCTTAAAGTCTCATCCTTAATTTAATCATTACAAGAAGGCCCTATTCTTCCTTTGTACACCTTTTTCTCTCATGGAGAGATTGGAAAGGAGAAATAATTTTATTTTTCACCCCCAAAGGTCCTGTTTGCAACTAAGAAGGGCCAACTGGCACTTTGTTCTACCAGGACAAAGTCCTTAGCCAGGTCCACAATCGATTTAATATTTTTTCTATTATTTTCCGGTTACTGCAGACAATATTTTTTTCCATTTTTTCTGCCACTACATAATATGTGCTGCTTTTTATCTAACCTTGAATAATAATTTCCTTAATTCTCTGCCAGCCTCTACCTATGGTCTTCTTGATGTTCATTCAATCTCTGCTGCCACGCAATCCCAAAGCCCATGCCACAAATTTTATTCTCACAACAACATCCCACTTTGGTGCCAATTTCAATTATCCATTGTTATTCATGAATCTACTCAAAATCTCAGTGTCTTAGAGCAACAACAGTTTATTATTTTTTATGACAATGTGAGCTGGCTGGGTGATTCTCTGGTGGTTCTACCTGGACCCAGACATTTGGCTAAATTTAGCTGGAAGGTTGGGATAAAAGGTTCAAGGTGGTTTCATTCTCAACTCTAGCAGTTGATGCTGCCTGTCATCAGGTAAGTCTTGGTTTTCTTCCATGTAACCTTCATTCTGTAATACATGATTCAGCAATTTGTTTTCTGTAAAAGGTCAAGTAGCAAATATTTTAAATTTTGTGGACCATAGGGTCTCTATTACAACTTATTAGTCCTGACTTTGTGGTGTGAAAACAGCCATAGAAAATATGTAAATAAATTGAGGTGGCTATGTTTCAATAAACTTTATTTATAAAAACAAGTAGTTCTAAAGTGACACTTTGTGTCCCCTCAAAATTCCTATATTTATATGCTAACCCCCAATGTGATGGTATAAAGAGGAAGGGCCTTTGGAGGTGATAAGGTTCTGAAGGTAGAGTCCTCATGAATGAGATTAATACCCTTATAGGAAGAGACCCCAGAGAGCTCTGATTCTCTTTTAGACTGAGAAGATGTCCATCTATAAACCAGGATGTGGGTCCTCATCACACACCAAATCTGCTGGTGTCTTGATATTGCACTTTCCAGGCTCCCAAACTGTGAGAAATAAATGTTTATTCTTTGAAGCATCCATTCTTTGGTAGTTTGTTATAACAGCCCAAATAGATTAAGATGATAGTGTCAGGTTTTAGTCTGAAATGTTGGTTCTTAGTGCACTCATGGCCAAAGAATGACCAGACATACCAATGTAAGGTAATCATGAAAACCAGATTTATTTAGAAGATAAAGATAGGCATACAGGCAAGAGCAAGATATAGGTTTAAAGAGCAGGATACATGCACCACAGATGATGACTGGACCCATTGTCCAGCAAAGGGAGAGCCAAAGGGAGGGCACAAAAACAAGGGTCCTGATTATGGTCTATGTCTTGTTTTATAGTGCCTGGATTGGACCTCTCTCGTGGTTCGGAGGTCACCATGGAACCACTTTGATTGGACAGTTGGGAGCTGCATAACTGGAGAATTATTGGGCATGCAGATCTCCCATTAGCCTCTCCAAAAGCCCATTTTGGAGGGGCGGTGAATCACAGTAGTACTCACTTTCATCCCTGGGAGACCCAGAAGCCCTTGCTATCTACCTGACAGTAACAAGCCAGATTTGGCCAAACTACAGATTTGGGCTGTACTTGTCCCTCTTTTTCAGTGGTCTATTCTGTTCAGTCTTAGAGTCTCAAGGCAGCATTCTAAGAGAGAAAGTCCCAATGCCTAAGGCCTTCTCAAACTTTGCTTGGGTACTACAATATCCCATTGATTCTATCTATCTCTCTCTCTTTCTAAACACACACACACATACACACACAGACACACACACACATACACACTACCCCACACACATGAGACATGCTATCATATTGAACACCAAAAGCGTTGGAGAATTTATAGTCTTTCTTCACTAACAAAATCTCAATATTATACCACTATGAAATCAAATTTATGCCTGTTAAACTTTTAGGTTTTTTTCATTTTAAAATTCATATATTAATATTATAATATATATTGTTTCTTAAAATAGGAGTTGGAAAGCTTTTGTAGAAAATGACGAAGTAAGAAGTATTTTAAGACTAATAGAACATATGGTCTCTGTTGTATGTTCATGTCTATTTTTGTAGTGTTTTATACTTTATAACCCTTTGTAAATGTAAAGACCATTATTAGCTCTCAGGCTTTAAAAAACAGGCTACAGAGTTTTCCTTGAAGACTATAGTTTGCCAACCCTTATAAAATAACAGTTACTTTCATCCTCACTCTTAGTTACCTCTAATGTAACCGATAAAGGAAGATAAATAGCTTACTTATTATTATAATTGCTTGTTTTTATTTTGTCAGAGAATGTATGTTTATGTATATATATGTGTTTATATGTGCACATGCATATATATATTTATATGACTATATCATTATTTCATCATCGCTTTACTTAAACTCAGTATCTTAGACCATTCAGGCTGCTGAAACAAATTACCATATATTGGGTAATTTATGAACTACAGAATTGTATTTCTCATAGTTCTGGAGGCTGGGAAGTCCAAGATCAAGGCACTAGTAGATTCAGTGTCTGGTGAGGTCTCATTCCTTGCTTCATAGTGTCTGCCTTGTCCCCTGTATCCTCACATAGAGGGACACAGAAGCTCTCTGGGGCCTCTTTTATCAGGGAATTAATCCAATTCATGGGAGCTCCACACTTAGGACCTAATCACCTCCCAAAGGGACCACTTCCTAATAAGATCACCTTGAGGAGGTGGGTTTCAACATGTAAATTTTGGGGTAACAAACATACATACCACAGCATTCAGGATAAGTATTTTCTTGGAAGGTTTATTTATAGAATAAGTCCATTAAATATCCATCAAAACTGGTAGATTTTACCTTTAATTGAAATATGGAAAGTAGGAATTTTAGATGTATTCCTATGAGTTTGAAATATTTTAGGTGGTATGATTGGTCTTACTATGTTCCAGAGTCATATATATACATATATATATATATATGTGTGTGTGTGTGTGTGTGTGTGTCACATATATATGTCTCATATATATGTGGCATATATATACAAACAGCAATAATATAAGATGATAAGCCTAAAATCAATAATAAGTTTTCACCTGTAGAAACTAGAAATAAAATACCAAATTATGCTCAAAGAAGTCAGTAAATAATATACAATTTGAAAACAATAAACTGTAAAACAACAGAAAAAAATTTTAAAGGAACAAATCAGCTTCATAAAAAGAAAATAAAAATTGATAACTCTAGGAATATTATTAAGGCTTAAAAGAAGGAAATCAATGAAATTTCTAAAATCAGAAGCAAACATGTAATTGAAACTAGATAATACAAATACACTTATATAAGTTGCTAATAACACACATATACATACACATAAAATATTGTACCAATAAATTAATGATCTTTAAGACAAAAGTAAAACAAAACAAAAATGATATAATAGAGCATTAAAACATAAATAGCACTTTATCTATCATATAAATGTGAATTTATAATCTAAGTCTTTCTAAAAAGAAAAACCCAGACTAGATCATCTTATTGTTGAGTGTTACTGAACATTTAATAAAATAAAATAAATCCTACTGAAATGCTTTGAAACATGAAGAAAAATTTATAATTACCCAATAATTTTACTGAGGCAGCCATGATTCTTGGGGAAAAATCTGAGAAGGAAATTACAAGAAATGGAATTTATAGACCAATATCTTTCATGGACATTGATGTAATAGTCCTTAGCAAAATGTTATCAAATATATTTCTGTAATGTAGGGAAGAAAATACATCATGACCATATTCATTTGACTCCATTAGTTCAAGACTGGATTAAAAATAAAAAATTAGTATAATTGGCACATTAAGGACAAGTTGGAGAAAAGTAACACAACTATGTCAATAGGAGCAGTAAAAAAAAACGGTCAGATATTGGATCTATTTATGAGATAAAAACTCTTAGCAAACAAGGAATATGAGATCATTATCTGTCTGAATAAAAGATGCAAACAGGTAGCTATCATCCTACTTAAGGCTACAATTTCAGCCTTATCCCATAGGATTGAGCACAAGGGAAAGATGTCTGCTCTCACCCAATCTACAAACATTTTACTGAAAATCATAGTCAATGCAATTTGACCAATCAAAAAAATAAAATAAAATAAAAAGGAAGAAGCAGAATTGTTTTTATGTGCACAATATATGTTGAATATATAGAAAATCTTAAAGAAACTATGACAAAAAAGAAATTCTAGTAGTGAATGTCACATATCTGTTGTGTGTGTTTGACATAACATTTACTAAATTTCTATGAATTAGCAATAAACCTTTGAAAAGTAAATTTTTAAAATACTATTGATAGAGTGCATAAATAAACATTTGCATATATGATCAAACGATTGTTAACAGGGGTGCCAAGAGTATTCAGTGGAGAAAGGATGGACTCTCCAACAATTGTTGTTGGGAAAACTAATATCCAGATGAAAAAAAAATAATTATGACCCTTATCATACACCATACACAAAAATTAACTTTAAATTGATTTTAAAAAACCTATATCTAAACTATAAAACTTTTAAAAGGAAATATAGGGGCAAAGTTTTATGGCATTGAATTTGGCGATGACTTCTTCGATGTAACAAAAGCACAAACAACAAAAATAAAAATAGGTAAGTTGGTTTACATCAAAATTATAAACTTCTGTGCATCAAAGGACACAATTGACATAGTGAAAAGGCAACCTACAGAATGGGAGAAAATATTTTCGAATCATATATTTGATAAGGGATTAAAATCCAGAATGTATAAGAGCTCCTTTAACTCAACAACAACAACAACAACAACAAACAACCCAATTACAAAATGGGCGAGGGATGTTATACTGACAGCTCAATATTTTAGCATATCTAAAAATGAGCACTATATCTTCTGTAAACTGACCTTCCCCTACATTTTAAATTTTAATATATCTCTAAATCATCTACATAGTTACTCAAGTAGAACAAATAGATATCATTTTTCATTTCTGCATTTCTTATATTCATGTTCAATTTGTACAACATATATATAGTCATTAAATATGAAATGCCCAATTTCAAATTAAAAATGTAGTTTATTATATCTCAACTGAGAAGCAGTACAATTAATCAAAGTATGCACCTAAACTATTGACATAGTTTTGCCATCTTAACAGTAGCTTGCTTATGCGAGCAGCAAAGAAGCCTGGAGAGCAGGTGGCAATGTAATTGCAAAAGGCGTTTTCCACAGCTTGTTGAGAATTGAATATTTTCCCTTGCGAGAAGTGGTCCAAAGCCTGGAAGAAGTGGTAGTCGGTGCAAGGACTGATGAATACAGTGGATGACAGAGAGTTTCCAAGTCCAGCCTCTTCAGTTTGAGCAGTGTTGTTTGTGTGACATGGGGTAGAGTGCTGCCTTACAAGAGGATTGGCCTGTCTCTATTGACCAATCTCAGCTGCTTAATCACAAGTATACTCATCATTTTGTCCAATTTGTTGCAGTAGACATCCGCTATAATCGATTGACCAGATTTCATGAAGTTGTAGTGGATAATACCAGCGCTGGACCAACAAACAGACAGCATTAGATTTTTTCTATGAATATTTGGTTTTGGACTGTGTTTCAGTACATCGTCTTTATCCAACCGTTGTGCCAAATGCTTGCAATTGTTGAAAAGAATCCATTTTTCATCAGATGTAACAACATGGTGTAGGAATGTTCCACCTTTATAGCGTGATAGCAAAGAAAGGAAAGCTTCCAGACCATTTCTCTTCTGACACTCATTTAATAAGTGCAGCACCCATCTATCCAGCTTCTTTAGGTTGCCGATTTGTTTCAAATGGTCCAATATCACTGCAATAGTAACATCAAACCTTACTGCTAATTCACGTGTAGGTTTGAGATGGCTTCGCTTCCACTACAGCTTTCAGCTTATCATTATCCACCTTTTTCTCAGGTTGCTCACACTGCCCATTTTCAAGATTAAAATCGCCGGAACAGAACTTCTCAAATCATTGACATACTCTATGTTCATTAGCCACATCTTTCCCAAACACGTCATTGATATTTTGAGCTGTCTGCCCTGCATTTGTTCCATGACATGACAGAACTCATCTTCGAAAATAACAGGAATTTTTTGCTTATCCATGGTTTCACAAAAATTGCTCTAAAAAAAATTTTGAAAGATAATCACAAGCCAAAACATGCATTTGAAAGACTGAGGATATACCTTCACAATAAAAATAAAACAAGAAGTGTCAAAGTGAAATGTCAGCGATATCAACTGTCAAGCTTAGTACTTAAGGAAATTGGACATTTCATACTTAATAATCTAATACTATAAATGTGTATATTTGTAATGAGAGAGAGAAAAGAGGGGGAAGATGATCATACAAGTATAGTTATGTATATAAAATAATACATATTTCATAGTTATACCAATCATTGTTTATGGAAAATAAAGATCAATTCTAGTAAAAACACTAACATTTTAATAATATTACATAATTAATATTTTTTATTTTCAATGAATTAAATGTGACATATTTTGAAAATTAAGTTGAAAATTGCAAATACCATGCAAGCACTAACAATAATAAGCTAAGTTAAAATGTAGTTTCAGTGATTATTTACATTTCTAGACGAGAAAAAATAGTCTGACATATTTTCCACACAGTTACATAGATATACAAATACATCTGTACCTTCATAACTGTATAGACTCATCTTATTCTGGATTAATGGAGTTATTGGCCTCTGTTTTCTTGACAAATGCACTATGCCATGCAATTTTGTGTACTTCTAGCTTTCATGATAACTAGAAACCATTGCAGATGAAAGTGAAACTTTAAAATATATTGTGGTAATATGTGAAGCAAGGTAATTGCTGCTCAATAATGCAGAAAATAATATCTATCACAAGCATAAATTCTACACTAACACCTGAAACACATTTCTTCACCCTCTAATGTATTAGTACGGTTTACACATTATGCCATAGTTAAATAGCATTAAGAAAATTGCTAGGCTCCAATAAAAATAGATTTAATTTACACCTGTGTTACATGTCCTGTATGTTTACTTCTGTTTAGTATACTTAAGAACATGGAGCTATGCAATTATCCTACCATCTTTTATGAACTCAAATTACATAGAAAAAAGTTAACATTTTCCATACCTTAATTAAAGGTTTATAAAAAGAAGAAATTGAAGTCCTGTTTGGAATATATTTTGGTTCCATTTTGTCGTATAAGGAGTTACTGTTTCTCATATAAGAAGTAGCAAGAAAAATTATGTAACCAAAATGATGTATTGAAATTGCAAAATCAATATATATGAAAAATACTAGACTATGTAGTTGAAACTAAAAGCTCCTTTATACTTGTGAAACTTAATTTTTCAGAAAAAAATGAACACTTTCTAGTTTTAGTTTTCAATTGAAATATCGTTAATTCACAGAAACATTTAACACGCTTTTAACTACTCATACTTAATAGTTTCGTATGTTCATGCTTTCACAAAGTGAATACTGTAATAATCATTTGTTATTTGAATTATTCCTTTGGGAACTATGATGGTAAATGCAAATGTTTTCCTTTTTTTCCCTCCATTATAGGATATATCACTTAAAGGAGGTAAGAGTCCACAATCTAATTACCTTCTGGTACAGAAAATTAGGGTTTTGCTCTGGCAAAGAGCAATGAAAATATACATATTAGCTTAAAAATGAACTTTGAGTCATAGGAAAGAGATTCATTAGAAAATTTCCAGTTAGGGAAATTAAATTGACTTGAGCAAAATTTCAGGTTTTCCTGATTTTATTTAATGATTTTCTGTATGTTTAAATATATTTTATAAATTTAGAAATGGAATGAAAATTAACTTCAAACTGAACATTTTAAATAGAAGAATCAGAACAATATGCTTCTGCTTCTTATATTATTCTTCATTGGTAATTTGTTTACCATCTTGCACAATACCATTCTGAACTTCCTGCACCTTCCAAATTATCTTGATTTCTGAAGTCATCTAGAGAACCATGTAAATGTGAGGTTTTTGTTTTGTTTCGTTTTTAATAATGTGTTTCCAAATTTGCCTTGTGGATATCAGTATTCTCACTTTTGGTCTAGTACCAGCATTCCATCTTCAATGCTGGAGCAATAAACTGCTAAATGCAATACCATAAATGCATGCAGCAAATGTGATAAAGAGGTGTGTTATGCAAATACTCCAAGGTCAGAAATGAATGGAAAATAATTTTTTAAAACAGAAATATGACTGACTTAAAAGTTTTGTCCTATAAACACTAGGTGTATTCTCTCCGTATTTAGGAAAGGGCATCTCATGGCCTAGGAAACATATAATTGTTCATTAAAAGAATAATTATGTAAAAAGTATGGAAATATCCAATTATGTGATCAACCTTTGTGTAATAAAAATTTGTTTAATTAAAAAAGAAAGAGCCATATTTTGGTTGTTGTCAAATTTCATTTTTTGGTCATGAAATCTCAAATCTCATGGTTAAAGTCAATCTTATTTCTAAACTAATCCTCATAATGCATCCATTTTCTTATGAGTAAATGATAACTCATGCAATACCTCAGAGTAAAATTCTTTCTGACTAGAGTTAGAGAATTTAGCTGATTTTTCAAACTATTTCTTTTTATTAAAAAATGTTCATAGATAATTATGCCTAATTCAATGTTATAACAAAATTATTTTGTGATTAAATGTGAAGTTATGATTAAATAAAAGAAAAAATAGTCAATAATATCAAAAACAGTTTTTGAATCAATAAGGCTGGAATCTTATATATCCAATCATTTAAAATATTTTAATCTTGAGCTTAAAAATGCACGCTTGTATCTAAAAAAGACGAAAATGTCATAACGTTTCCTAAAGTATTCTAAAAAAATTAACCATGAAAATATTTGAGACTGAGATATGAAAATAAATTGTATTTGATTACATGATAAATATTTACCTGAGATTAAAAAGTGTTTGCCACAAAAATATGAACATATAGCCAGCTTTGTTTTATTGATAGGCAATAATTCACTTCCTCATCCATTCACTTATTCCACATATATGTATAAAGTACTTATAATTCATGTGGGAGCCAATGACACATAATGGGATAGCTTTAGTGATTTATTTCAAAGCACTCTAGACCAATTAGTTCTACAGTTAGCTCCAAACCAGAATAATACACATTATTGCAAATTGTAGTTTATAGGTCAAAGACAATTTAATACATTGAATTCATTTCAATTCATTTATCTAATAATTATACTTAAGACTAAAACAAATTAAAATAAAAAACTAAGAGAAAAAATTTTGATAGTTCTTGGACTTAAAATGAGATGGAGGAGAGACAAAAAGTCAGGGCTGTGATATTAAGAGATTTGTTCATCTTTGTAACTTTTCAATTTTTTGCATTAAGTATATTAGATTGAATGAATGACCTATTACTGTCCTTACATTTGTTTTGCTACGATATTGTCAGATAAAAAATGTGACTTCTCCTTTTTATTGGTTAAAATGTCCACTTAATCATAACTGCAGAAAAGCTTATCAGGTGGCTTATGAAGAGTTCTGAGATCAGGTTAAATGTGCTGCAAAAAGCTTTGCAAGGTGTTAAAAGTAAAAGTCATCCCCCTCAAGCATGCACTCTCTAAGTTCCCTCTTCCAGAGCACAGAAAGCAGCACTATCATTCACTTTTGTCACTTTTAACAAAGCAAGTTAAAAACTAATTTAAAATTATAATCCACTCACATAAAAAGAATACATTATATACTTGAAAATTTCTTGAGAAAATAGATATTAATATGCAAAAAGAAGTATGTGAGTTAATGCATATGCTAATTAACTTCATTTAGCCATCTACATGTATATATATTTTAAAGCAACAAGCTATATGCCATAAATATATACAATGTTTATTTGTCAATCAAAACAACTATAAAACGCTGATAAGAAAATTTGAAGAGGACACAAAAAAATGGAAAGATATCCTATGTTTATGTATTGGAAGAATTGCTATTTTTAAATTGTTGATATTACCAAAAGCAATCTACAGGTTCAATGCAATCCCTGTCAAAATAATAATGACATTCATTGCACAAATAAAAAAAATAATTGTAAAATCTATACGGGACCATAAAAAACCTGGAATAGCCAAAGTAATCCTGAGCAAAAAGTAGAAAGCTAGAGATATCACATTACATGATTTCAAAATACACTACAACTATAGTAACCAAAACCACATGGTGCTGGCATAAAAACAGACATATAGACCAATGGAACAGAATAGACAACCCAGAAATAAATCCACACATTTACAGTCATTTTTGACAAAGGCACTAAGAATATACATTGGGGAAAGGGAAATCTCTAATAAATGGTGCTGGGGAAAACTGGTTGTATAGATGCAGAATAATGAAACTAGACCCTTATTATACAAATTAAACCAAGTAGATTAAAGAGTTAGATGGAAGACCTGAAATTATGAAACTGGTAGAATAAAACATTGGAGGCATGCTTCAAGACATTAATCTGGGCAAACATTTCTTGAGTAAGACCTCAAAAGCACTGACAACCAAAACAAAAATAGACAAATGGAATCACATCAAGCTGAAAAGATTCTGTATAGCAATGTGAACACCTTACAAACTGAAGAGATCACCTACAGAATGGGAGAAAATATTTTTGAACTATTATATTAAGTTGACAAGGGATTAATAACCAGAATATATACGGAACTCAAATAACTCAATAACAAAAAAGAAAAAACAAAACAAAACAAAAAACTAAATAACCCAATTAAAAATGGACAAAAGAGCTGAACAGATATTTCTGAAAAGAAGAAATACAGAGAGCAGGGGAGCCGCTGTTAGGTCCTTCTCTGTCCACGCTGCTGGTCGCGCAGCCCGCCCAGTGTCCGCTGCCGCCATGGGAGCGCAGTTGGAGACCATCTCCTCCGGAGACGCGCGCACCTTCCCGAAGCGTGGCCAGACCTGCGTGGTGCTCTACACCGGGATGCTTGAAGATGGAAAGAAATTTGATTCCTCCCGGGACAGAAACAAGCCCTTTAAGTTTATGCTAGGCAAGCAGGAGACGATCCAAGGCTGGGAAGAAGGGGTTGCCCAGATGAGCGTGGGTCAGAGAGCCAAGCTGACTGTATCTCCGGACTATGCGTATGTTGCTACTGGGCACCGAGGCATCATCCCACCACATGCTATTCTCATCTTTGACGTGGAGCTTCTGAAACTTGAATGACAAGAATGTCCTCCTCCCTTAGCTCCCTGTTCTTGGATCAGTGCCTCCAGACGTGTGCACATGAATCCATATGGAGCTTTCCTGATGTTCCACTACACTCTGTATAAACATCTACTCCGACTGAATGTGTTCTGTTACTCAGCTTTGCTTCTGACACCTCCATTTCCCCTTCCCCTTTCTCCTTGTATGTGTGTTTATCTAAACTGTATGCCATAAACCTCAAGTTACTCATTTTGTTTTCATTTTGCGGGGGGAGATTCAATTTCAGTCTTTTGGGGTGAAGATTCAGTTTCAGTCATTTGGGCCTAGGTTTCCAATTGAGTATATGGTCAGGTATTAACAGCACAAGTTATGGGTTAACTTTAGAATAGGAATTGGTGATTTTTTTTGGGGGGGGTGCAAGAATCTTTATTTTATTTTATTTTTTGGATGAAATTTTTTATTTATTATATATTAAACATTCTTGCTGCTGCACTGCAAAGCCATAACAGATTTGAGGCGCTGTTGAGGGCTGAATTATTCTCCAAGTTGAATGATGTCCTTGGGTTAAATTAAAAGACCTACCCAAAACTGAAGTGGGGAGGGAGAGAGCCTTTGCCCCCACCAGCCCCACCTCACCCTCCCCTTAAACCCTATGACTTTTGAAAGCAGGTCATTTTCACTGCGACGTTGGACACTACAGGTATCTGTTCCCGGGCCAGCAGGGACCTCTGAAGCCTTCTTCGTGGCCTGGCTTATTTTTTTTTTTTTTCCATCCTGTCGTTTTTCTAATGTAATTTCAGGAATTTTGTAATCTCATAACTTTCCAAGCTCCACCACTTCCTAAAATTTAAGAACTTTAATCGAAAGTTTAATTTGAAGGTGCTGTTTGCAGACTTAACACCCAATGAAAGCCCAGCCATCATGACAAATCCTTGAATATTCTCTTAAGAAAATGATGCTGGTCATCGCAGCTTCAGCATCTCCTGTTTTTTGATGCTTGGCTCCCTCTGCTGATCTCGAAGTTTCCTGGCTTTCCTCCGGCAGCTCTTTCTCACCCCTTCGCTGTCCTGTGTAGCGATTTGGTGAGAGAAATTGTTGCTGCCCCTGTCCCCCCCAGCACCACATAAGAATTTCAAGTTTTATTATTGCAATAAAAGTGCTTTATGCTGGCTTTTCTCAAAAAAAAAAAAAAAGAAAAAAGAAAAAAGAAAGAAAGAAATACAAATAGCCAATAGGTATATGAAAAAATGCTCAACATCACTAATCATCAGGGAAATTCAAATAAAAAACAATGATATAATATCTCATTTTAGTTAAAATGGCTGTTATCAAAAAGAAAATAACAAATGCTGGAGAGGATGAGTAGAAAAGGGAACACTTGTATACTGTTGGTGGGAATGTGCATTTGTATAGCCACTATGGAAGATAGTTTTCTCAAAAACCAAAAATAGAACTACCATATTATCTAGGAATCTCACTGCGGGGTATATATCCAAAATAGAGAAAAATACATTTGTCAAGAGTTAGCTGCAATCCTTTTTTATTGCAGCACTATTCGCAATAGCTAAGATATGGAATAAACCTAAGTTTCCATCAATTATTGAATGAATGAAGAAAATATGGCAAATATACACAATGAATTATTATTCCATCATATAAAAGAATGAAATTCTGACATGTGCAACATCATGAATGGAACTGGAAGACTTTATGTTAAGCGAAGCAAGCCAGGCACAAAAAGACAAATATCACCTATTCTCAGCCACATCCAAGAGCTAAAATATTGATCTCGTGAAATTAGTGAATAGAATGATGTTGATCAGAGACTGAAGATTGGTGGTGGGAAAGATAAAAGGGGTTGGTTAATGAGTACCAAAAATACAGTTAAATAGAAGGAATAAAATCTAGTGTTTGGTACCACAATAGGATGGCTATAGTTAATAATAATTGATTATGAATTTCAAAGAACTAGAAGAGAAGATTTGGAAAGTTCCCAACACAAATAATAAATGTTCTAGGTTATGGATATCCCAGTTACCCAGATTTGATTAGTATACATTGTACGCTTATATCAAAATATCTATCACATGTACTCCATAAATACATAAAACCTTAATATATCCTTACAAATTAAAAAAATTAAAAAATTGTAACTCACAGATATCTCAGCGTTCTGGATGACATATATAACTGAAAAAAAATTAGGATAAAAATAAACTACTCTAATTACCTACAAATTTGTGCTTGAAATTACCTTACAATAAGAGATTGGCTATTATTAGGGCACTGATGAATGAAGAATTAAAAGCCTTAAATGGCTTTCTAAAATGCGTGTGTGTACATATACATGAAATAATTTTTTTGTTTAAGAAATATATCTTAATATTGTTTGCTACTCTTTAGCTACTGGTTTTGACCTTTTTTTTCACAATTTGTTTTTAATAAATGTAATTAAATAACTTATCAAGACTGTGGCAGAGAATAAAATCAGATATTCAAATTTAATAAATGTAATTCTTTATTATTCTATTATCTTTATGACTATTACACAGCAGTTAAGACCTGGTGAGGACAATCTGTGTATTTGCTCAAACTTTAAATGTACCTGTGAAAGATGATTCCAACTCCTCTGAAAGCCAGATTACAGCTGCTGTTGTTGCTTTTGCAGCTGCTGACTTGGAATTCCACCGCTGTGATATCTGCAGGTGGTAGTTGTTATTATGCCAACTTTAATTCAAGGAAAAAGGAGAGTCACACAAAAGTGTACTTTTATATATAAGAATTATATTTTTAAAAAGTTATATGTATGTGTATACATATATGTATTTATAACTTTAAGCAGTGTTTTTATCTTCTTGTGTAGTACCAAACTGAATAACAACACACAATCAACATTCCTGAATTGTGTATTGAGAACCTCAAAATGGACCATCCTCAGCCAGTCATCTGTTAGTTTTGAATAAATCTTTTAGGTGCCATTACACTATTAAAAGAAATTTTTGAGTGACAGTGAATGTTGGTATTTCACCATTTTTCAAGGGAAAAAAATGAAAGAAGAAAGAGATCATATGTGGTTTTTAAGTCTGATTCTCACCACTAATCTTTGCCACTGTTCCTGCTTCCAAATAAAGTTGAAGAAATATTGCCAGATCATTATACAAGGAAGATAGTGGAAATGATTGAGAGAATGGCATGAAAATTTACTATTTCCCAGAAGAAATATATTATTGTAGAAGGTGCTCATATTTTTTACGTACAGTGCTAATTATGAAGCCATTGATAAAAGTATTTGTGATTTGGAAATATATTTAAAATGAAAATAAAAAATGGAAAAAGGAAAATTAGAATTCTTGTTTTTCATTTAGGCAAAAATTATGTTGGAATTTAACTATTCTTAGCATTGAAAAATATTTTATTTTATTTCTATTTATTTTATATCTGTTGATATTTAAAAGCATACATACATGCGTCATTTGCTACTTAAACTGTGATTAGCAGAATTGCAATATTGGTATCACGACGGAGTTTGAAATGAAGAATCTTAACCTCTGTCCCTAGAAACTAAATCAGAATTTGCTTTATAACAGGATCCCATGTGATTCATGTACACATTAAAATTTGAGAAACACTTTCTGAACTACCATGAAAAAATGTAATTGAATAAATATTAAATTTAACTCCAACATAAATCATATGGTTCCTTATAACATTGTTTTCATAAAGTATATGAATTAAAATACTTTGCACCTATAACACCAAACACAAATATATCATTGCCATGTTACTAGGGATGTACCAGTTATCAATTACAGATGCAAGTAAAATGTTTTTAATTATCAAAACTGAACATATACTTTTTATAACCGATTATAATCTTTGGCATATGTGTCTGGCTTTAATTAATTCATATATCAATATACATTATATAATAAAATATATATCATGTAACAGAAAAATAATCATGGCCAGTATATTATTAAAAAATTGATAGCAGAGAAGATTTAACACTTTTGTTCATGCATGAGGCAAAAACTATGTAGTTATTGCTTAAGGTCTTTTTCTGTCAAGTTTATCTGACTCATTTGTCCTTGGTGTCCATAAGCCATGTTGACCACAGGAATAAGTCAAACTTCAGTCTAGCAAAGCGAATGATTTATAGTTTTCATCCTGAAATTTAATACCTGAAAGTGATTGCATTGTCACAATAAACCATTCTCAGACCGTCCCTCTCATAGAATTCCATATACTGGTTGTTTATTTTACAACAAAAGCTATTTAAAGTTTTGACTCAACTAATAATAGTTCTCTGAAACAGTGAATGTAAGAAGAACCATCTTTAGTTTTTGTAGTGGAAACTATTAAGATTTGAGAGAATGGCCTTATCTTAAAGTACCCTTTCTACTCTAGATACCGTATAGCTATTATTATTTCAGGAACTGGAATGCAAATGGATAAAACATTCTTTCATCCCATACTTTTAATGGAAAAGCATAAATCCTCACAGATAACATCTTAGGTGAGATCAGTGATCCCTTTTTCACAGAAATGTAATTCATACAGATACATGCTCTCCACTTGAACATTTCTAGAGAAATGCAAGTTGCTTTGGCATTGTGAAAAGTAGAGTGAAGTTCAAAATCACAAACTTTATTATTATTCTGTAATAATTTTCCAGAAAATAACTTCAGAAAGCACACAATTCTTTATTATGCTCAGAAGGGGTTTTCTTTTTCTTTCTTTCTTTTTTTTTTTTTTTTGATGATAAACCAGTTACAACCATCCATCATAGCTTCTCTCTTCTTCTTTCATTGAATTAACAAGATTTGAAAAGTAAATGAACAATTATTGTAACACATAACCTATGATCATTTGACAGAGAAAATTTGTAATTAGAAAGAATTTGGGCTTATTAGAAATATCTGGAATTGTAAGCCAGCTACATTCCAAAACTCATCTCCATGCAGGAATATTGAGAATAGGACTGACTGTTGAAGCTGCAACACATTTATTTCAGTCTGCAGAACATGCCTAGGTAAAGAATTCCTGTCTCCTTACTACTGAATCTACCCAAATCCCTTTATCTGAACCCACACTGTCGGCTTCTTTTTTACTTACTGTGAGTTAAATATCCCTGATGCTACTTAAGTTCAAACTCTTCACATGCAGCATAGATATCATCCACTAGATGCTTCTCCAAGACCATCTTCAATCACCAGTTTATCGCTCCATTTTTTCACCATCACAGAAAGATGCATGGCATTGTCTCCAGCTACTGTCTTTATTTCTTTCCTCCCTTTCACAGTGCAACTACTTTAGGAAGGTCTCTATAATCACTGCTTATATTTCCTCCATTCCCCCAACTTTTTATTGTATCGAGCCAAAATAAATCAGTCCCTCATCCTCAGAATTTCTATAAAGTTTCTGTTCACAGTGACCAAAGACTTCCATACTGCTATGGTCACTACTCTGTGCTCAACTTACTAAGAGTAGCACTGAGCACCCTTTTATCTTGAGTAACTTTCTTCTCGTGGATATCGTAACACCTCAGTATCTTGTTGTTTTTATGTCTTCATATATAGCCACCCCACCTATTCTAAATCATCTTGACTATCTTCTTTATATTAATAAAATATTGATTGTGAAGGTCGTAAAGGTTTAGTCCTCAGCCTTAATGTTTCCTGTATTTACTCTATTTCTATTTAGTCACATGATTAAATTATTTTGTATACCGGTATATGTAACTGTGTCCCAAATTTATATCGCTTGCCCTCACTGAACACCAGATGCACATATCCCCCACTCAATATTTCAATCATACTCCATGTGGCTGTCTAATAAGCAGGTCCATAATAACTGCATTTCTACCAATAAACTTTTGCGTTCTCCAGAATTTCTGATTTTATAATAGGGCAGTCCTTTCCTCAGTTGGTAAACCACAGAGCAAGGGATTGCATTTATTCCTCTTTCTCTTATTCCTTTCATATAGTCTGCAGAAATACCTACATCTATCAACAAAATATAACCTTAACATGGTCACTTTTTTCATCTCCCTTTACACTTGCTCTTTAACAAGCTGCCATTAATAGCCATCTAGGCTTTGCAGTAGCCTGCTAACCATTTTTTCTGCTTTCACATTGTTTACATAGAAGTTAGAAGAACATTTATAACCACAAGTTATACTAGTATATATATCAAATCAAAATAATTCATTACAATGGGTTCAAATGCACTCATAATAAAATTTAAACTCTTTATTTTATTTTTTGTCCATGAGGCCTAATATGACTTGACCCGAGACTACATCTCTGAAATCATCTCTAAATTTCCTTTTTATAGTTCACTAAACCATAGCTCTGTAAACAAGTCAGCCACATTGGCTTTCTTTCTCATCCTCTATTTACTGAATTTGTTAACACTTTAGGGCTTTCAACTTATTTTTCTTGCCTGAAGAGTTATTCTGTTTAAATTCTCAGTTCTTTCTAACATCTGATGAAATTCCGCCTTCTCCACTTGACCTTTGCTGACTATACAAAGTAGGGCAACACGCAATTTTTTCTGCATCTCTTATTTGATTTCATTTATCAGAACAATGGTTTTCTTGCTTATCTAATTGTTTAATTTGCACAGTGACTGTCTCCATTAACCAAATTATTATATACATTTGAAGAGTAATTTTTATATTCAAGGTTGTATCCCAAAACCTTTCAAAAGTCCTTTTAGTGCACTATAGATGTTAACTGAATAAATGAACAGGTTACACTCAGTATTCAAGCCACATATGCTATTATTCTCATCGGATACACATTGAGCCTTTAGATGATGGACCTAAGTATAGTGAGTAGCTGTAGAACACATGAGTAGCTGTAGAACCACAGAATTAAACAATATCATATACATTCCTCTAAAGGCAATATAAAATTTCTTTATAGTATGCATATTCAACTGATATTACAATTATTCTTTTTTTCCTGATCCAAATACAGTAATGCTCAAATTCCATTTCCCTGGTTGTGGAGATTCAATGTCAATCATGTTATTTTGAGTCCTTTCCTGCAGATGTAAAAAACAGGAAAAAAAAAAAAACTAGAGAATTTGAAAGTTTCCTGAAGTTATCAATTTTTGTCCTCCCTCCTGACAATCTCCTGACAAATATGGGGGCTAAAAATTTTGGTAAGTATATGAGCTGTCCATCACAAGAATATTCTCAATAAAGTGGAGGTTAAAAAATAAAACTAGATTGTGGGGAAAATGTCCTAATTTGTAGAATTTACGATTTCATTTATGAAAAACAAGCTATTATTGACTCCTCAATCTACGTCCAAGCACCCAGGCTTAGCCACTTCTTTAGATAACAGAGTAGGAAAAATAAGTGCTTATTTTTTACTCTATTCCTATAGCAGAACTAAACAAATAGTAATACCTATATAAATTACCTTGTTAAAATTATGTATTTTAAATGTCTGGAAACACCACTCAATCCAATTTAGGTTAATGATGAAATTGTTATGAGCTGGGCATAGTGGCTCGTGCCTGTAATCCCAGCTACTGGGAAGGCCGAAAAGGAGGACTGCTTGAGGTGAAGATCTCAAAACCAGCCTGGGTAAGAGAGCAAGACCCCATCCATAAAAAAAAAAAAAAAAAAAAAAAAAGCTTTTGTCTATTCATAAGTCTTCTCATTTTTCATCCTTCATTATTAAAATGTTAATGACCCGATCATTTTATGCACATGTTTACCAGTTTGATTTTAACAATTAATGCACCACTGATTCATAATTAAATAGTGAAAATGTGATGTATAGCTTTGTCTCCAAATGATCATTAAATGAACATGAACATGCATACGTGAATGTAGAATAGCCAGGCTTTGTTGAGGCGGCTGCTACGTTTGCTGAAGAGGGCAGTGATCTGTTTTAAGAAGTTAACTGATGAGCAGAGATCTTCTAGGATATTAGGAACCATTTTCTTGTTATCACTCAAACTAGGAAATATATTTTCTTTTAGCCAAAACCAAAGAGGCTCAGTCAAGTTCTGCTGGAGCAGACAACATTAGGAATGTCTATGATAGCAGGGACCATGTGTTGCCATCACAACAGCTAATACATGGCAAACTTGCAGATAACATTTGTTCAAATGAATGAGTGTGTGAGTAAGCAAATGTCTAGAGGAATAAGGACAATTCCAATCTTCAGCATTTATAAAACTTTATAGAAATCTGTACAGTAGGAAAAAATTGAGCAGATAATGTGTAGCAAATTGTGATCTTTCTGTGTGTGAGTGTGCTCGTGCGTGTGTTCTTTGCCCACGTAGTCCACTGGAACCTAGTCAGTGTCCTTCTTCTCCCCAGATAAGATCGTGATGTTCAGGGGCTCTTTCATTTGCTATTTCATTTGTCCTGTTTGTTTTTATTTCTTTTCATCTATTTAAAGTTTGATATGCATTAGTTTAATTTTTAATTTTATGATTTCTTTCAAATGATTGCTATTATTTATGAATTAATAGCCATGCATGCAACAGGCCTAAAAATCTCAGAAAAATAACTCAAAAATAAGTTGAAATATTCGAATTCTCTTTAGTATTATAGACCTACAATACAATAAACTCCATTAATTATTTTTATTGTTTATCCACTTTTACTACATCCACTCTCCTGATCGTCTTGTGTATTTACTTATGTATCTATATAATTATTTAAAAATATCTATATATGTATACCTAAACAAAATGCCTTACTCTTTGGCATTAAAGTTTAATGACATTTCCTTAGTAAATATATGGAATTACCAATTGCTTTATTAATTGTTTGGAGGGAGGGTTTAATATAATTGATTAAAGTAAATCCTTACGTTATAAATATAAAGCTTTTATGTTTATATAAAAATATAAAAAAGAAAGTAAAACAGTGTGGTTCAAATTATGTTCAAAGCCAAAACTAATGTAGATTTTAATTTATTTTTCAGTCATTTTCTTTTTATCTATTCAAAGAGACATACATTATTTCGTATCTTAATAGGATCTCAAGAGCACTGAATCACTGTCTATCCTTATTAAATCTATTTTCACTTAGTATTTTCTTTAACTCTTAGAGAAGTTGATGGGTAAGATTAACAACTAAATAACAGCATTTTGTGGCTATATTAGATATAGCAAAGAGAGGTCAAGACTGTTTAGTAAACAATAGAAACGAAGAGAGAAATCATCCACAATCCAAGGTTAAAGAAGGCTGGGAAGAAACAATATTTTCTTGATAGTAAAACTAAAATGACAGAGATAAGTTACTGAAAAAATAATCTTGCATTTATATAGATAAAGTATTGATTCATATTATGTTATTCAATAAAAGTCACATTATTTGTAAAAAAAAAAATTTATGTTGGAACAATTTTGCATTTACAAAATTATTGAAAAGATAGTAAAGAGAGTCCGTATATAACCCACACATAACCCACACCTGGTTTCCCCTTTTATTGATTTCTTACATAAGCATGGTATATTTGTCACAAAACCAATATTGATATATTATTTTTTAAATTATAGACTATATTTTACTTGGATTTCCCTATTTTTCCTCATATCTTTATTTCTTGTTTCCAGTATTACATTTAAGGTATTACATTACATTTAGTTGTCAGGTCTCCTTAGGCTCCTCTTGGCTGTGACAATTTCTCAGACTGTCCTTGTTTTTGATGATCTTGACGGTTTCAACTACCGGTCAGGTAGTTTGCAGAATACTTACTTCTCGATTGCCATTTGTAAGATTTTTTTTTTTTTTTTCATGATTAGACTAGAGTAATATCTTTTTGGGAGAAAGACCATGCAGATAAAGTGCCATTCTTATCACATCACATCAAGTGCACACGCTATCACTATTACTCACCACTTTTGATATTGACCTCAATCTCCTGGTTGAGGTGCTGTTTAGCGGGTTTCTCAAAATGTTAAGCGACTCTTCGTTCCTCTTTCCATGCGATATTCTCTATATGGAAGTCATTATGCGCAGCCCACACTTAAGGAGTGGAGAGTAATGCTTTACCTCGGTAAGAGCAGAGTATGTGGTTGAATTATTTAGAATTCTCTTATCCAAAAGATTGTTTACTCTCTCCCGTGTATTTATTTACTTCGTCATTTATTTATATTAGTATGGACTTCTAAAAATCGTTTTATATTTTGTGTTATAATCCAATACGATTTTATTTTATTGTTCTAATTGTTCCAGCTTAGATCTTTGTGAGTTCATTCCTTTGTTCCCAGGGCCCTTTGACATACTCCCTAACTGTGAGTTTTTGTTAACCTGTTGTTACATGCTCGCATTACAATACATTTCCTAGCTCATCTTGTGTATTTTCTTCTTCAGTCTTAGATTCAGCAGTTTTTCCAATGATCTTTGATTCCTTTTATTTGGGAATGGTATTGGAAATGAAGATATGGGTGCTAGCTGTGCTCATTTCTACAGCAGTACCATATATGCATATTTATAAATATCTTATATGGGACCATCTGTGTCAATATTAGTCTAAAATACGTTCATATTTGTGTCTCTAACTTCAACTCTTTATTTAACACATGGATCATTTAAGCCTCTTCACGTTTCTGTAAACACCCACTTGAACAGTGAGAAACCTGACCCCGACCATTCTCCATCGATTTACTTAATTGTTTAATTCCAGTAGATATGTACAGTGGTGTCACAGACTCCACGTATTTCGAAAGTTGCTTAAATCATCGCATTATTTTGTTTTCGTTCAAGGGAGGTTGTTTCATTCATTTGTAATACATTTAGATTATTTTGTCACATTTTTCATTTCATCTTGAAATCTCCAACCTTTAAATACTTTTTTTAAATTTGCATTCATTAAAATTATTCTTTAGACTGTGAAGTTCTATAATATTTGATAAATACTTTCTGTCTTGAATTCATCCTTACTCTATCATACTGAATAGTTTTTCTGCCCTAAAAAATCTTCTAGGCTTTGACTATTTATCCCCTTCTCCTTGATTCTGAGGGAACCACTGATCCAATTGCTGACTCAATAATTTTTGTCTTTTCCAGAAACCCATATAATTGAAATCATACAATATGTGGCATTTTTAGAATGGCTTCTCTTACTTAGAAGTAGGTATTTGAGTTTCTTCCATGTCTTTTCATGGTTTTGTGAACAAAAGTTCTCTGAAAAGAAATGTGAGAGAAAGAACTTTATTTTGGTGAAGTTTGCAATCTGGGGAGAAAGGTGTTTTCTAGAGAATGCTTGTGAATCAAGGCTTTGTTTTAATAGGGAAAAGTCCCACCCACCACGGTTCTCAGTCAGGGCCATTTATGTAAATGAAGGATTCAAACTCACTTAATTCTGGTTGCTTGACAGAACTGAGTTATGATTGGTCAGTACAGTCGAAGCCTGATTTGTCGGTTCAGCTGAGCCTTGATTGTTGGTACAGCTGAGCTCTGAAATTCCCAAAGTTAAACAGATGGGTGGGGTTTTGGCCACACAGAGTGCATGTGTGACCTCTAGTCAACAGCAAATGGCTGCTTGCTCTATTTAAAATTTAAGCTCACTTAGCCACTTGGGATCCATCTGGATTTTTCAGGTTCACATTTGTTTACAGTTTAATGGCATATTTCTTTTTATCACTAAATCATATTACATTGTATGATGTACCACAGTTGTTAGCCATCCATGTTGATAGATATCTTGGTTGCTTCTAGTTTTTGGCAATTAGGAATAAGCTGCTATAAATATCTAAGTTTTTTTTGTGAACATAAATATTCCACTCAGTTGAGTAAATACCAAAGAGCCTAATTGCTGGATTGTACGGTAAGACCGTATAATTTTGTAAGAGACTACCTAAATGTGTTCCGGTGTGGTCATATCATTTCGCATTCCCTCCAGAGATGAATGAGAGTTCCTGTTGCTCTGTGCCATTTTCAGTATTTGATACTGTCAGCCTTTGGATTTTAGTGATTCTAATAGAGATTTGTAGTGGTATTTCATTGTAGTTTTAATTTACATTTTACTAATTACAAATGATGTTAAGCATCTTTTAATGTTATTCTTTGAAATTTATATTTTCTTTTATGATGTGTCTGTTCAGATATTTTTGCCCATTTATTAAATTGGCTTATTTGTTTTCTTAGTGTTGAGCTTAAAATGCTGCTATATTTTGGATTCATGATTTTTGTTTTGTTTGTTATTAGATACGTGTTTTTAAATATCTTCTTTTGGTCTATTGTTTCATGTTTTCATTCATATAACCATCTTTAGCAGAGTAGAAATTTTAAAGTCTAATAAAATCAAATTTTTTTTGATAGATCATGCTGTTGTTATTAAAAATTTATTATGAAATTAAAGACCATATATATTTTTCTCTTATGTTTACTCAAGAAATCTTATTATATTTCACACTTAGGCCTAGGAGCCATTTTGAATAAATTTCTGTAAAATGTGTAATGTTTATGTTTAGGCTCATTTTTTGGCATATAGATGTACATTTGTTCCAATTTATTTAAAAACTATTCTTTTCCATTGAATCACCTTTACTCCTTTGTCAAAGATCAATTGACTATATGTGGGTCTATTTCGGTTCTACTTTATTCCATTGGTCTATGTGTCTATTCTTTTGTCAGTATGATTCTGTGTTGATTACTCTCACATTGGAATCTTGAAATTGGGTAGTGTGAGTCCTTCAAGTTGAGTTTTCTTGTTTAGCATTATGTTGGATATTGCAGGTCTTTTCCTTCTCATATAAATTTAGAATTAGTCTATCAATATCCCGAAAGTCACTTACTGGGGTTTTAACTGATATTACAGTCAATAAACCTATGGATTATGTTGGGAATAATTGACACCAACAGTAAGCCTTCCAATTTACAAACACAGAATATCTTTTCATTGATTTAGATATTCCTGGATTTTTTTTTAGAGTTTAAACTATTCTACACGCAGGTTTTGTATATTTTCATTAGATATTGATATATACATAATTATTTCATTTTTGATATGTATTTTCAAATAGTAGTGTCTCTCCCTTTAATTTCAAATTACAATAGTTTATTTCTGATGTATAGGAAAACTATAGACATTTATATACTAAAATGTGTCATGCAACTTTGCTATGCTCATTTATTATTTCTATAGTTTTTAAACTGATTCCTTGTGATTTTCCACTTAGACAGTAATGTCACCATCCCTGCAAATACAAATGATTTATTCCTTTTTAACTATTCATTTTTTTATTTCCTTTTGTTGTTTTAATTTCACTAGCTACAATTTATAGTATGACAGTGAAGAGGGCTGTTCAGAAAGAATGTCCTTGCCTTGCTCCTGATTTTAGGAAGAAAGTTGTTCCTTACTTTTTTTGATAATTTTCTTCCTTAGTGTATGGATGTAGTGAAATGTGTTGAGTAATAATAAAAAGTTTAACCAAACTTGCAAACTTGATGGTTGTGTATATATTTTTTAATATATTGTTGGATTTGATGTGCTAATATTGTGTTGAGAATTTTTTCATTTATGTTCATAAGAAATATCAGTTTGGGATTTTTCCTTCTAGTGATATCTTTATCTAATTTTGATATTAGAGCAATGTTGGCCTCACAAAGTGTTCCTTCTTCTTTCACTTTCTAGAAGATATTGTGGAGAATTGGTATCATTTCTTCCTTTAATATTTGGTGTAATTCATCACTTAAAATATCTGCGCATGGTGATTTATGTTTTGGAAGGTTACTGATTGATTCTATTTCTTTAATCGATATATATTTATTCAAGCTATCTATTGCTCATTTTTTGAATATTGGTAATTTGTGCCTTTCAAGGAATTGGTCTATTTTAGTTAAGGTATAAAATTTGTAGGCATAGAATTACTTACGGTGTTCTTTTATTGTTTGCATTAGATCACTAGTGATGGCCCCTATTTCATTTGTGGAATTGGTAATGTTTTGTCTTCTTTCTTTCTTTTATTTTTGTTAACCTTACTGGAAACGTATCAATTTTATTTATTTAAAAAAAACAGAACTAGCCTTTGGTTATGTTGATTATTGTTTTCTTGTTTTTAATTTCATTGGATTCTGTTCTTTTTTCCTTGCTTAATTCATGCTTAACACATTCTTTTTTTCTCTAATATTCTAAGATGGGAGCTTAGGTTATTTTTAGAACTTTATTCTTTCAAATATTTTCATTTAGTGATATAAATCTCTCTCCAAGCACAGATTTTTCTACATCCTACAAATTTATATGTATTGTATTTTCATTTTAATTTAATTCAAAACACGTTTAAATTTCTTTTGAAATTCTTTTTTTATTCACATACATTTTAAAAATGGGTTGTTTAATATATAAATATTTGTGAATTTTCTAGCTATCTTCCTGTTTTTGATTACTAATTTAATTCCATTATGGTCTCAGAATATATTTGTATAATTTCTATTATTTTAAATGGCTGAGATTTGGTTTTTGTCCCCAGAAGTTACCTGTCTTAGTAAAAGTGCATGAACTTGAACAGTATGTACTCTACTGCTATTTAATAAAGTATTATATAAATGTCAATATCAAGTTGATTGATAGAGCCATTTATGTTAACTACATCTTTATTGATTTTCTGCATCCTTAATCTATCAATTATTAATGTTGATGTCTCCACCTATAATAGTAGATTTTTATATTTTTCCTTTCAGTTCTACCTGGTTTGCCCCACACATTTTGACAGACTCTTGTTAGACAGAACACACTTAGCATTGTTATGACTTCTTCTTAGATAATTAACTTTTTATAATGCCCTTCATTATCCCTGATAAACTTTTTATGCAGAAGTCCCGTTTGTGTGCAATTAATATAGATAACCCGTCTTTTATTTAATTAGCATTAACATGGTATATCTTTCTCCATCCTTTACTATTAACCTATCTGACTCTTTAATTGAAAAGTTGGTTCCTTGTAAACAACCTATAGTTAGTTCTTCTTATTTTATTCACCATGACAATCTCTATTTTTTGTTGACATATTTAGACCATTCATATTAAAAAGGTTATTTGTACATTTGGATTAATATTGACCATTCTGTAAATCTTACTTTTTTTTCCCAGAGGCTTCTCTTTCTGTCTTGTCGGGTTTTAATTTTATTTCCACTTTTAATTTTTACTTCGTGTGTAGTGCAAGGACCTTATAACAAGAGAATTTCCAAGTCCTCCCTCCCATCATTTATTATATTCTGTCATTCATTTAACTATTCCACTTACTGTAATCAACCAATACATTCTTATTGTTGTTACTTTAAGTAAACAGTTATTCTTTAGATAAGTTAAGAATGTGACAAATAAAAGTTTTTTTCCCCTTCATTTGTTCCTTCCCCTAAACTCATCCTTTCTCTGTTTAGATACAAGTTTCTGATCAATATTTTTTTTCTGCCTGAACAAAAATAGGTCTTCTGAGAATCAATTCTATCAGTTTCTGATTTTCTGAGAATGTACTTATTATTTCTTTTTCACTTTTGAAGTCTAAATTGTCTGCATATAGAATTCTAGGTTGAGGACACTGGTACTTTAAGTCAAGAATATGCCAACTTCCTCATTTGCTGGCAAATTAATAAACTCCTCTTTCTTTTCCTCAAAAAAAAAAAAAAAAGAATTCTTCTAGGTTGGTGGATTTTTCTTTCAAGACATTACCTACTCCAATCCATTCCCCTTCGGCATGCATGGTTTCTCATATGAAGTCTATGGTAATTTTTAACCTTATTCCTCTATAGGTAATTGTTTCGTTGCCCTGGATCCCTTTGATATTTTCTTTTTGTTTATGATTTTCTGCAGGTAAATATCGTATGCCCAGATGTACGAAAATTTGTTTGTTTCTTTTATTTTACTTATTCTGCTTGGTGTTCTCTAAGCCTCTAGAGTTGTCTGAAACTCTCATTGCTTTCATAAAGTCCTGGTCCATTATTCAAATATTTCTTCAGCTTCCTTCTCTCTTTCTTCTTCCGTGGTTCTATATCAGCATGTATTTTTACAACTTTTGAAATTGTCCCACCTTTTTTTAAAGTTATGTTTTCTTCCGTTCTTTTTCTCTTTGCATTTCAGTTTAGGAAATTCTAGTTGACCTAACATCAGGATCATTAATTCTTTTATTAACTGTATCCAGAAAACTAATTCTTTTTTGACAGTATCATCTACTGATGAGTCCATCAAAGACATTATTCATATCTATTATACTGCTTTTAATTTCCAGCATTTCCTTTTGATTCTTTCTTAGTATTTCTATTTCTCTGCTTAAATTATGCATCTGCTTTTGTATGTTATCTACTTTTTTGCATTACAGCTTTTAACAGTTTAATCAGAGTTATTTTAAATTTCCTGCTTGATATTTTGAGTATCTGTGTCATATCTGAGTCCGGTTCAGATGCTTGCTTTGTCTCATCAGACAGTGCTTTCTTTTTCTTTCCTTTTGGTGTGCCTTGTACTTGTATTGATATTGGCGTTGTTGAAAGTAACAGATAATTTATTCTGTATTAGGAAAAAGGTAAATATGCTTCTACTGTGAGGATTTATATTAATCCATATAAAAGTTGTGCTTATTTATTATTTGCTTTAGTGATAGTTACTAGTGGCTTCAAATTCCTTTCATGTTCCTGGGTGTTTATTTCTGCTCCTGACTTTGAACTTCCGTTAGTAATCTTCCTCAGAGCGCTGGTTTCTTGCAGCTCTTTCAGCTGTATTTGTGGTTTCATAGAACAACTATAACAACTTAACACCACCTTAATAGCTTAAAAAAAAACCAGGAGTTTATTGTCTCACAATTCAGAAAATAAAAAGGCAGGCCCAAGGCTGGAAGAAAATATTTGCAAAAAACATATCTGGTAAATGTTATGTATCTAGAATATATCGATTTATCTTAATTTTTCCTACATTGTTTTAAGAAGGCAAAATCATTTAATATGGGAAATTTTGAAAATATACTTTATGAAAGTAGATACACAGATGATAAATAATCATATGTAAAACAGCTTAATATAATTGGCCTTGAAGTAACTATAAAATAAAACCAGGATATGTAATTATGAAAGATTAATTATACACCTATTTGAAGAACAGTATTACTGATCTCCTAAGTAGAAAATCACTCTACTTGTCCTGGTCTCTGTCTGTGTCTCTGTTTCTTTCTTTCTCTTTCTTCTGACCACCTTAATAAGTCTATTCAGATATTTTTAAGTCAGTTTAGGGGGATATATTTTACACACAATTAAATGAAATGTTTTTTTAGGCATATAGTCCTACGAATTCTGGAGAAAAAAAGTCTACGGTAGCTTAACTACTGCAAAAATAAAAATATAGAACATTTCCATCAAACCAGTAAAAGTTTGTGTCTCCTTTTAAGCAATCCCTCCCACCACCCTAGTCCCTGGCAATCATTGATATTACTTGGCTTTTTCAGAATGCCATGTACATTGAATCATGCATATGTAAACTGTTGAGTCTGACTGCTTTCACTTACTACAATGCATGGGATTCGTCTATGGTGTTGCATATATCAGTGGATTCTTTGTTTTTTATTGTTGAGTAATATTCCAGTGTACCACAGTGTGTTTATTTATTCACCAATTTGACATTAGTAATTGATTTCAGTTTGTGGTGATTATGAATAAATTTACTACAAACATTCACATGCAATTTTGTGGGAAACAAGTTTTCTTTCTCTCACGTAATTCCCTAGGAAAGAAAATGATGGATCATACGGTAAATGTATGTTTCACTTTAAGAAACATCTACATTGAAAACTGACTATCATTTTTCATTTCCTCTGACAGGGTATGAAATTTGTGGTCATCTGCTTAGTAGCTATTAACTAATACTGCCATTAAAAAGTAGTTTAGCCGTTCTATTATGTGAGATGATTAGCCGTTCTATTATGTGAGATATATAAGTTTAGTTTTAATTTTAATGAATAATAAAGATGAGCCTCTTTTCATGTATGTATTTGCCACTCATATCTTCTTTTGTGAAGTGTCTGTTTAAATATTTTCTCATCATTTTATTGGTTTACTTAGATTATTATTATTATTATTGACCTTTATAAATTAATTTTCAGGTATGTGTTTACAAAATATTTCTTTTATTTGACTTTTATCTGTTAGCAGTGTTCTAAACTTTTTTTATTTTGTGAATTTCAACTTATGATTTTGTCCTTTATGTTTTGTGGATTTTGTGTCTTATATATTTAAAAAAATGCTTGCCAAACCAAGTTGAAAAAGATTTTATACCATGTTTTCATCCAGATATGTTATAGTTTTAGTGTATCTATAGATCTATCTCTTATACATTTTCAGTTACTATTTTATATGATTGTAAGGTATGTACTGAGATTCTTTTTTTCTTATAGATATAAAATTATTAATACTTTATGGTTATTTTTTGAAAAAAAAAGCTTTTTGTCTTTTGAATTGCCTTGTCCCTTGTTGAAAACCAATTGACCATTTTTGAGTAGGTTAATTTCTGATGTCTATTCGATTTCTTTGATCCATGAGTCTGTGGTTTTGCCAATATAACACAATCTTAATAATTACATAGTATGGATTCTCTATTTTTTAATCAAAATTATTTTAGCTATTCTAAGTTTTTTCTATTTAATTTTTTAAAAATTTCTTGGTTTTTACAAAGAAAGACTACTTTTTTTTGCTTTATATTTGTTCTGATTTTTGCAATAATATACACAAATTTAAAAATACAGATGATGAGTTTTGGAACATGTTGGTAGTAAACATATGCATTGCTACAAGAAGTTTCCTTGTACCTCATGCTTCATTGTAATCCATCTCCTCTCACACCTTCTGACCTTGAGCAACACTGATATCCTTTCTGTCACTATAGATTTCATTTTCTAGAATTTTATACAATAAGTTTGTACAGCATGTGCCTTTTCATAGTTTTTCTAAAAGTCAACATGTATATTTTGAGATGTAACTTTGTTGTTTTAATCAATAGTTCATTCTGCTTCATTGCTGAGTCGTATTCCACCATATGGATAAACCAAAATTTTAGGTCGTTTCCAGTTCTCAGCTTTTGAATACAAAGCAGAAATGAACCATGTCTTTGAATGAACATATGTATATATTTCCCTTGAGTAAATCTATAGAAATGTAATAGCTAGGTGATTTGGTAAGTGAAGTTTAAATGTCTAAGTAATTATGAAATTACTATCCATGGTATTTATGCATTCATACACACAATATATGAGTGTTATAATTGTTCTATATTCTCTCCAGAAGTTGGTACATACCATCGTTTTATAGTCTTACCATTGTATAAGATATGTAATGATATGTTGTGACATTTTATTTTTCATTATTCTGAAGTCTAATTCTGTTGAACAGTCTTTTACATGGTTACCTGACCTTTATATATTTTCTATGATAAAGTGTCTGTTCAAGTATTTTCCTTGTTTTTGATGAGGTTTTATGACTTCTCATTGAGGTGTAAGTTTATATATATGTGTGTGTGTATGTATATATGTATGTATATATTCTAGAAACAAGTCTAATATCCCATATACATTTTGCAAATATATTGTCCCATTCTATGAGAATTCTATGGTCATTGAAGATATTTTTCTTTTTAAATGTAGGAGATGTATAATTTTATTTCATATAAACAAAAACTGAGAGAATTTATTACCAGTAGATATGGAAATTGTTCTGGCACAAGAAATATGATACAGATTGAAACTTTGGTCTATACAGAGAAATATCTTAGGAAATGGGGATATGAATTTAACATGAATAACCCTTTTATTATTATTAGTTTCTCTAAAAGATAAGTGGTTATCCAAAGGAAAAATGCTACCAACGCATTGTTGTATTATATAGTAAGTAAATATACAAAGCCACAAATGATGAGAGATAAATGAGGAAAATATGATTTAAAATTCTTATATTGTAATTGAAGTCATATATAATATAATTTGAAGGTAGACTCTCACTGATAGTGCTCATATTTCTCAAATATCTTTAAAATGTGATTTTTAAAATGTTTCTATTTTTTCCTCAATGTTTTAGTGTAAATACTGATCTACTATGACCACTACGTCCTCCCTGGAAATAGACACTTTCACATTTAAGTTTGAATTTGTACCACAAAATAAAAATAACATTGAAAATCTTATATTCGACAAAAATGATACAATGCCCACACCTTACAAATTTTATTTACCACAGTAATCTAGTTTTAATTGGTAGCAATGTTCTCATTTTAAAAAATCTAACTTCAACAGTCTGCTTCATAAAAATAAAAAAGTTAAATCAAAACAAATCATTCAAAAAGAAAGAATACAAATTTAAGAATACTGCTAAATAAAATACAAATAAAATGATACTGCTAAAAACTATAAGTCTATTTAAAAATTCTTTCTGGAATATAGTTTGTAAATGTAAGTCAAGACTGTTATAAATGTTTTACATGAACAGCAAAATGTCTACATCAAAAAGACAAAAATTAAACAACCTGCTGCTGAACAATTATTGGGTCAAGAATGAAATTAAGATGGAAATCAAAAAATTCTTTGAACCAAACAACAAAGGAAACACAAGATACCAAAATCTATGGGACATATTGAAAGCATTCCTCAGGGGAAAATTCAAAATATTATTTTAAAACAGTTTCAAAACACAAAGTCCCATCACTTTTAAATAAAGGTACTTTGGAGGAAAAGTGACATTAAAATTGAAATATTAATAGTTGTGTGTGTGCATGTGTGCATGTATAAAATAGTAAAAATATCACTTTGAAAAAATATTTAAAAGTGTGCAAAACAAATATGTACTAAGTACATAACTAGCAAACAATAATATTACATACATTATTATGAAAATATTCCCCAAAGTACTAATAACTGGTGACATGCCAAACTTTGGGTTTTTACTCTAGGCAACCTGTCTGCTGGATGTACTTAAAAATGAGCTAAATTGTATCTAATATTTTTACAGTAATTTTCATTCCACTAGTAATTCATGTAAGAATATCTAGCTAGGAACTAAATGTCATACAACTTTAGGTATATTTCTAATTACTTTCCCTCAAAATAAAAATAAATAAATATATGATCTTTGATCAAATGGTATTTCTATTTTTAGCTCTTTGAGGTATCTCCAAATTACTTTCCACAGGGGTTGCACTGATTTGCAGTCCCACCAGCAGTGTAAGACTGTTCCAATCTCTCCACATCCGTGCCAGCATTTGTTATTTTGGGACTTTTTGATAGAGGCCATTCTCACTGGAGTTAGGTGATAGCTTATTATAATTTTGACTTGCATTTCCGTAATGATTAGAGATGTTGAGCAGTTTTTTTATATGTTTACTGGCCATTAGTCAGTCTTCTTTTGAAAAGTTTCTGATCATGTCCTTCACCCATTTATTGATGGGTTGTTTGATTTTTTTCTTGTTGATTTTGTTAAGTTCTACATAGATTCTTGTTATCAGCCTTTTATCGGATATGTAGAAAGCAAATATTTTCTCCCATTCTGTAGGTTATCTATTCACTCTAATGATAGTTTCCTTGGCTGTGCAGAAGGTTTTTAATTTGATCAGGTCCCATTTATTTATTTTTGTTGCTGTTCTGATTGCTTTTTGGGTCTTCTTCATAAATTCTTTACCTAGGCCAATGTCTAAAAGAGTCTTCTCAACATTTTCTTCCAGAATTCTTAAGGTTTCATGCCTTAGATTTAAGTCTGTTAGCCATCATGAGTTGATTTTCGTGAGAGGGAGAGGTGGGGATCCAGTTTCAATCTTCTGCATATGGATATCCAGTTTTCCTAGCACCACATATTGAATATAGATTCTTTTCCCCAATGTATGCTTTTGTCTGCTTTGTTGAAGATTAGATGACAATATGAGCATGGTTTTATATTTCGGATCTCCATCCTATTCCAAAGGTCTATATCTCTGTTCTTGTGCCAGTGCCATGCTGTCATGGTTACAATAGCCTTGTAGTAAAGTTTGAAGTCTGGCAGACTGATGCCTCCCAATTTGTTCTTTTTGCCTAAGATTGCTTTGTCTATATGAGGTCTTCTCTAGTTCCAAATGAAGCATAGAATTATTATTATTTTTGTTAAATCTGTAAAGAATGACAGTGGTATTTTGATAGGGATCGCATTAATCTGTAGATCACTATAGGTAGAATGAACATTTTAACAATATCGATTCTACCAATCCATGAGCATGATAGGGCTTTCCATCTGTTTACACCTGCAATTTCTTTGCTCAGTGTTTTGTATAGTTCTCCTTGTATATGTCTCTCACCTCCTTCATTAAATATATTCCTAAATATTTAATTTTCTTTGATGCTATTAAGAAATGTATTGCATCTTTGATTCAAATTTTGCCTTGACTGTTATTCACGTTATGAATGCCACTGATTCGCGTGCATTAATTTTATATCCTGAGACTTGACTGAATTCATTTATCAATTTCAGGAGTCTCTTGGTTCAATCCTTGGGATTTTCTAGATATAATGCTATTTTATCCAGCAATTTCACTACTAGGCATCTATCCAAAGGAAAAAAAGACATTCTGTAATAAAGACATCTACGGTCAAATGTTTGTGGCAACACAATTCACAATTGCAAAGATGTGGAAACAACCCAAGTACCCATCAATACATGAGTGGATTAATAAAATGTGGCATATATATATATATATATACCATGTAATACTACTTAATTACAAAAAACAATGGTGAACTAGTACCTCTTATATTATTATCCTGGATAGAGATTGAGCCCATCCTTCAAAGTGAGGTATCACAAGGATGGAAAAACATGCATCATATGTTCTTGCCATCAAATTGGTACTAACTGATCAACACTAAGGTGCTCACATGGTAGTAATACTCATTGGGTGCTGGTCAGGCTGGGGTTAAACCCACAATTAATGGACATGGAGTGCACTGTATGGGGGAAAGATATGCTTGAAGCCCTGGCTTGAGTGAGGCAAATGCATTGTGTGTAACCAAAATATTTGTACCCCCATAATATCCTGAATTAAAAAATAAAAAATAAAAAATAAAAGGGCACATTTTCAATTAAAAAATGTGATCTTTGAATTTGCTTTAAATATTTTAAATGACTGTGGTATTTTTTATTTTACTATTTTATTTGACACATAATAATTGTTCATACTTCTGGGGTGCATAGTGATGTTTCAATGCATATAATGTATAGTGATAAAATCAGGTTAACTGGCATATCCAGTCTCAAACAATTACCATTTCTTTGTGTTAAGAACATTCAGTATCCTCCTTCTAGCTATTTGAAACTATATATTGTGAACTATGATTATTAGGAACTCTTAATTGGGAAATGGTAAAACGATGAAATATTGGAAGCCCTGTGTATAGAAATCCTTGCCATTTCTGAGCTTAGCAAAATACATAAAGACAGGCAAACATACTCAAACCTGACCCTATTCCTGTATTTGTATGGTGATCTAACGGGTCAATATATGTGGCTGAAAATTGTTTTTTAAAAAAACGTACTGATACAATGAAGTTAGAGAATATTGTAGAGACAGTTTTTCATGCAACGTAAGGATATTAGTATAGTTGTATTGATGTATTATAGGAATTTCTGGTATTTATTCTAATGGAGAATGTTTCACACAAAATGCTATTCTAAATGGAAAAATTTTGCTTTATGAATCTCAGTAATGTTATATCCCCATTCATTCCATGTGGGGATAGATTTGGTCAAACACTTAAGGTGGCAATAAAATATTTTTATATGAATTTTAAATTGGCATGAAAGTTTTAAAGGGTTGCAAGTAAAATCTTTGGATAAATGGTATGGCACCCATATACATAGTATCCTAAATCATATCAGCAAATTTCTTTTGAAACTATTCCCTGTCAAAGATGAATGCTTTCCAAAAAAAATAATAATAATAATAATAATAATAGAGTTTAACTTAACATACAATTTTTATGTCAATGGTTCTTTAATGTATTTACAGATTGTCAAAATACTTTCAAAAGTAGCTGGAGCTGTATGAAATTTAATTACCATAATTTCCTGTCTGCACTTTTAACAGTTATACTCTTTGAAACTTTTGAGTATATTCACAGTTGTATTCTCGGTAAAATTGAATATGTTGAGTTGATTGAATATCCAGAGGAACCAATTAAAGGTAGGATATTAATATTAACAAGAATCCTTCATAAAAGATGAAATTACTTATTCCCTATTATTTCATATTTGAGGATAGATTGCTTCCCCTCTAGAGCTAAAAGCTTTTTAAAATTTTTATTTATTGAAGTATGGGTTTTCTTTAAAAGTGAGGATAGAATAACTCTATATGTAATCATCATAGCTCGAAGTAGGAGAAAATTAACCCTCTATAAAGTCATATTTAACCTATTCATTTTTTAGAATCATACAGAGAAGCGTTACCAGTGAAATTCCAATCAAAGAGAGCTGTGCACTTGGGCCAACCGCCACTTAGGAAATAACATTTTCTGATTGTGCACGAGAGACCATATTTTGTAGTGGAAATCATATAAATAGGATTAGTCTACCTAATTTTGCTGTTTAGGTTTCCTATTTGAAATGCCTGATATCGCTGGTCTTTCAAATTAGGAGACAGTACAAAACATGACATAGGTAAGAATTAACGTATTTAGGTATATTTAAACAAAATTTCAGTTTCGATACATGGGCGCTCCTAATTTAAAATAACAATAAAACAGAAGAAAGAAAAAAGAAAAGCGAGGCAACTAATGCTAGCAAGGTGTGTAAGAGATATTTATGCATGTTTCGAAAACTGAACCAAATATCGACTGAATCAGTAGGTGCACAATTTCCACCCTGAACTCTTGCCCTCAATGCACTTATATTTCACTAAATTATTATATTATAAGCCTAACGTGTCATTTGTCCCTTATAAAAAGTTAAAATTGTAATTTTTTGTAAAGAAAATAAAGTAAAAAAAAAGAAAAGCATTTTAAAGCAACTTTAAAATAATATTAAACTAATATGGCATGCATTTAAACTAGGAAATATTTCTTATTAGCACTAAAATCACATAATTAATTTTATAATCAAATAGAATGATGGCAAATCAATTCCAATTTAGTATTATGATGCATGCTGTATTTTCTTTATATTTTAATATTATTTTAATTGTTTCTATTAAAACGATTTAAGGCTGGCCAATTATTCTTCCTCTCAATTTATTTCCTATTATGTAAATATCTTTAAGTTACGTTCATGGCTTTACATGAATTACTACTTCATGGGTCTGCTGGATTTCTATTCTATCAATAGCCAACAACTGTGGTTAGAATTGGCTCTTAGAAAATCTAAAAACATTGATTCGACCGTATGGTGCCAATTTTCCAATGATCTTTTGTAAAAAACATATTACACACACAAACACACACTCTTAGAATAATTATAACTTTTCCTCTTAGAAAGTTATCAATCTTGTTTTATCAAATAAGATGTTTCTGGGGTCTGAAACAAATATGTTCTTGTTTTAAAATCATGATAATCCTATTAAAAATTCAAAACAATTGAACTATGTTGTTTTCAAGCTATTCTGCCATGCATTAAAATTATTAAAACAGAAGGGATACCAAACTATCATAGTTTATAGCACACTAAATTTCTCAGTAATTTTTTTCTTTCTTCATCCAGGCCAAAAGAAATAACTAATAGCTTCATTTAAGAAGTAGTTATGAATAATATTAGAACACACAGAGACCAAAATACCTCATTGTGCTTCACTAAAAATTTAAACTATTTATTAATGTCCTTGTGAGTTTGCTGTGATGTCCTAGGACACATTTGGAAACTCTGGGATAAACCAGAAAAATTTCTATAATTATTATAAAATTATTGCAAATATATATACTTATTTTCTTTAGTGAATAATATTGCGACTTCTTCCCCTACCACCTGAGAATTGTTATTATATGTAATAAAAGTTAATAGTTTCCACTTTTTCAAATGAAAATTTTCCATTAATAAAAATTATTTTTTTCATTAGAGATGCCCTAAGCACAGGTGTCCTCAACCATGAATAATTTTTCACCCTGAGGATATTTGGCAATATGCAGAGACATTTTTGATTATTAAATTTTAGTTTTACCTGAAAAAAGAGGAGTGGTAATCATGTCAAATTTGTAGTGGCCGGGGATATTGGTAAATGTCTTACAATGTATAAGAGAGCCCCCTACGATGAAGAATTGTTTGCCCCCAAATATCAACAGGACTAAGGTTGAAAAAACTTGTGATAGTCAATAAATAATATATGTCAGGGACATAGATAATGCTTACCTTTGGTTGGCAGCAATTTCTCTTTTGGCTATGCTAGCTAATATTTTTTTCCTTTTTCAACAATCTCCTAATTTTGCTTACCTTATATCTCAATGTGAAGTCTCATGCTTAATAGTAAAACGTTAATGTCAAAGTGTCGTTATTATTGGCAAAAAGCAAATTTATGGACCAGCCAAGTCTTCATCCAGTAGAATTTATTGACATCCTACATATCAATTACCATATCTAGCAAGGAAAGAATGTCCAACTACTGAGACTTTCAGGAAGCATATGGGTATCAGTTACATTCCTTTTCACTTGGTGGATTAGCACTGCTTTTCTAGTGTCTGGAACAACATAATTAACATGTATGCATCATGATGGTAGGTTATATAAAATAGAAATATGCTACCTCCAAATGTATATTTTATACTGCAACACAGTATAAAATAACATTTAAAATGCAAACTTTGGTGTCAAACAAATGTTAATCCAAATTATTTCTTTGACAATTTACAGCTGTACAGTGCTGGGTAACTAAAATTACCTCTCTGAATTTTATGCTTATAATATTTAAAATAAGAAATAATAAGATCCCCAAATAGTCAATCCATGAGAATGAAATGAGGAAATGCTATGCCATATTTGCTATAGAATTGATAATAAAGTGTGTTTAATAAAAACATTACTATGTCAAAAGTTGCTTTGGAAGCTTAGGGGAGAAAACATATATTCATAATATTGTGAAAATTGTTTTGTGATTTTATTTCTCAATGATTTGTAAAGTTCTTCATTGCATAATATTTTTTATTTTTCTTAAAACATGGGAAAATGGATGATTTATAAATGCTTTAAATGATGTAAACTTTTGAATTAAAAAAACATACAAGATCAGAACATTCAAAACTACTTTTTGTCATTTCCTGTGGAATAAGATCTGGAAAAGGAAGGGGAAAAATTGAATAAAACACACATTGATATCAAGCTGATGAATATTATAAAAGGAGAAATTAATGTTTATCTTTGTAAAGATGGTAATTAGCATTAGCTGTATATTTGTTTTAACGAAGATCCTTTAAGTATTTTGTCTACTTGTAATACTAAATATAATTTTCCATATACCTCAACTTTCCCAATTTTATAATGTTATTTCATGAAATCTAAAAAACAATAAAAGTTAAGACAGTGAAAATTCACTTTAGAGATAATAGATTACACTCCACTTAGGGCTTTTCAAAACAGAAGGAAATATGGTGTATGTGTAAATGCAATTTTACGTTAATATCCATGACAATGAAAAATGATAATAATTATGTCTATAAAGCTTAGTTTATATACATAGTAATATAATAACGAAGAACAGTAGTTTAAGGACATGGAAGTATAAAACAGGACCATTATCTACTGCCTTTATAATTTCAAATAGACATTCTTCTTTTTCTTTTTTTTTTTTGAGACACAGTCTTACCCTGTCTCCAGGGCTAGAGTTCCGTGGCATCAACCTGGCTCACAGCAGCAACCTCAAACTCCTGGACCTCAGCCTCATGAGTAGCTGGGACCACAAGCGCCTGCCACCAAGCCCAGCTAATTTTTCTATTTTTAGTAGAGTCCAGTCTCGCTCTTTCTCAGGCTGGTCTCAAACTCCTGAGCTCAAGCCATCCTTCCGCCTCTGCCTCCCTGAGTGCTAGGATTACAGGCCTGAGCCACTGAGCCCAACCTCAAATAGACATTCTTTAAAATGTGTTGAACATTTGTTCTAATTTTAAGGATTTAATAAATACCTACCATTTGATAGTGCTAAGTAAATGTATGTTCTATTAAAAGGAAGATACAATTTTTACCATAGAAAATAATAATCCTGAAAAGAGATGAAGTTTTGCATAAAACATACCTGTAGAAATATCAAAGTAAAGTACACGTTTAGATGATTTATTTGAATTTTCTTTTTTGTCCTATGTAATGATAATAACGATAATAGCAACAATAATTAACCAAGTTATGAATTTCTCTCCAAGCCCTACTTTGACATTCAACAAATTTGAATAAGTGTTTTATGTTTTCATTAAAATTCTTTTTCAGTTTTCCTTGATTTCTTTGTTGACTCATAGTTTTAAAAATGTTTATTATTTAATTTCTGAATATTTGGGAATTTTACAGATACCTGTTACTTCTGATTCAATTTCATTATCATTCGAGAGCATCTTTTGTATATTCAATAAATTATTAGTGACTAGGAGATAAAATATGTTAACCTATATCATTTTTTTCTAAAGGTCATTTTATTGTAAAATCATAAAGACAACAGTGACATGAAATCATTTATGCAACTGATCCTCTCTAACCATGAAAGGGATATGTTTTTGCCTTGGAATCAACCAACTTGGAAATAATGTTGCAAGAATCCAGGAGACGGGGAAGTAGTGAATCTTGGGCCGGGGCATCTGGTGATTTAAGGAACCCAGTGGAACCTGTATCACTATTTTTAAAGTGAATTTATTGTTATCACATAATTGAACCTTGCATTATATTCATCCACAATCTTTATTTTTTATTGATGATATTATACTGCTTCTATGTGACATACTTTCAATTACTGTAAGATTAAAATCTGGCATCTTCTCTTCTGTTTTCTGTTGTTTTTATGTAGTCTTTGAATAGTTTTCTCTTCTTTTGCTTAGGTGAATGTATTTTATTCCACCTTGTCTCTATCTGCTTACTATTGATATCTATTTAAAAATAGTTTAGCAGTTTCTCTAGGATTTAAAATAGGTATCCATAGTTAGGCAGTGTCTACCTTTTTTTAATTTTATACTCCATCATGTGCAGAATAAGGACCTGATAACATTGTACTTCCCTTTCCCCCCACCCCATCTTTTGTGCACTAAACATGCCGTGAGGTTGCTGTACGGGTACCATGTTTTATTATTTAGTTGGTTATTTTCATAGCAATTAAAAAAAGAAAACATTTTAAGTTATAATTCCATTCATTTATACTATGCCCATTACTCATAATTTGTTCTGTGGATATGTTTTGTTCTGGTATTATATTCCCTCTGATGGAAGAACATCTTAACACCTTTTGTAAGGCAGTTTAATGGTAAAGAATACTCACTGCTTTTGATGGTCTGAAAAAAGTCTTCATTTCTCCTTTATGACCTGACTGCTAGACATAAGAAGACAAGCCTTGGGATGATAATAAAGTTTACTTTAAAAAAAAAAAGTGGGAAAGTTTAATAACAGGCACATTGTCTGAAAACAGTAATTTGTAAGTAGCAGTCCCGATTTAAAATTTCAGATAGTGCATATAGAATATGAGGACTAGGCAAAGCAGAGAACAGAGGAAATAAAATGTCATGTTTGGCAATAGAATATAAATAGCAGTTGGCTTCTAAAAGTTTTGTGGACTTGTGCATTTTGAATATATTATTAATAAAAAATGTAGCGGTAAACTCTAAAAATAAAAATATTGGATATAATGTTCAATAGCAATATCTTTTTTTTTTTTCAAAAAAGCAGGGGTGGGATTACATTGGTACAGAAAAAAGTAGGAGAAAATTAAAAACAAAGACCTGCATAAAATCCATAGATAAAACACCAAAAGTTGATATTTAGATTAAAAAACCTGTGATATACACTTTTTAGAACTGTTCTGTTTATGTAAGATGCACATAAGTACTAAAACAATGGTTATAAAACAGTTTTTAGAACTGTTCTGTTTATGTAAGAGGCACATAAGTACTAAAACAATGGTTATAAAATGAGCTCCCTTTTCCATAAGTCTTGAGATCTTAATCATAATACTTTGAGGGATAATACATGATTATAGTTATAATGTATTCGATTCAATGATATGTTTTTGTGACATTTGCAATGTATTTGATACTTGCTAGAGAAAGAAGAAAATCTCTGATATTAACTACTTTTCTCTGAGAAAATCTTGTCGAATTTATAAGCATTTGAAAAAATCCTTAAAGGAAAAGCATATGACAAAATAACAACTTCAACCTAAAGCTATCAGTTTGAATGACACATTGTGGCAATTTCATTTTCCATAGGTTGTGAACAATCTATTAATACTTATAAATGCTAATTAAGATACCATTGATAATAATATGTTTGAATATAAATGTATATCTTTAATTTAATGTTATATGATGTCAGTGTTTTATTAAATATACTAATAAGACTAATAAATCTATTTTTGACATATTGGATTCCTTCTAAAATGTGACCCAATGAAAATGAGATATGTCGGTTCTCGCTGCGTGTTTCCACTCACTCACTTGACCTAAATGTTTTCTGTAAGACTATATAGATTATCCCTGAAATCTTTTACAATTGACAGTAATAAAGCTTCATAGACTAATACAAAATGAAATTAGAAAAATAAACAAGTATTCCCTAAAGAGGCAAAAATCAGTTATACAGTCCATCTTACACTGCTGGTGGGACTGCAAATTAGTACAACCCCTGTGGAAAGTAATCTGGAGATACCTCAAAGAGCTAAAAATAGAAATACCATTTAATCCAGAAATCCCACTACTACATATCTATCCAAAGGAAAAAAAAGACATTCTATAATAAATACATCTGCACTCAAATGTTTATAGCAGCACAATTCACAATTGCAAAGATCCAGAAACAACTCAAGTGCGCATCGATACATGAGAGGATTAATAAAATGTGGTATATGTATACCATGGAACACTACTCAACTACAAAAAAACAATGGTGATCTAGCACCTCTTATATTATCCTGGATAGAGATTGAGCCCATCCTTTGAAGTGAGGTATCACAAGGATGGAAAAACTTGAGCCACATGTTCTCATCATCAAATTGGTACTAACTGATCTATACTAAGGTGTTCACTTGGTAGTAATACCCATTGGGTGCCGGTCAGGTGAGGTGGGGGTAAACCCACAACTAATGGATGCGGAGCACACTGTATGGGGGAAGGACACAGCTGTAGCCCTGGCTTGGGTAAGGCAAATGCATTACACATAACCAAAATATTTGTACCCCCATAATATCCTGAATTAATTAAAAAAATTATCAAAATAACTTTTAATATATACTGTGTGCAATAAGAGATAAAATAAAAATCTGCTACACTTTTTTGCTTATTTGAAATAATGATCTAAAACAAAAACTAGCAATCTTGTATGAGTTTTTAGCATATATTAAATTAAAATATGTACAGAAATATCACAAGAGAAAGCAGAAATGTGACTCTATTATGAAACAAGCTAACATAATGGTTAGGTAGCCTGTGATTTTTTAAGGTAGATATTATCAGACCTAGGGCAACAATGAATTTTTAAAAGAGATATTGATAACAAGCTGGTAATGGTGATAAAAAAGAAGCTTTAAAAATATTTAAATTCAAAGAATATAGAATAAAGGGTCAATATTATATGGAATAGATAGAAAAGTTAGTCAAATCATAGATTTAATCTATTAAGAATTATAATATTAAGAATTACAATAAATATAAATAATCTAACCACGTCAATTAAAAGACACAGAAGTTATACTTAAAATATAAAACTATAGATATGCTAAAATTTCAAAGATGTTCCACAAAAAAACTGATTGAAGGATATGTCGATATCAGAAAAAAATGAGCTTCACAATATGGAATGCAATGAATAAAAAGAGATTATTTTCTTGAATAAATAACAATCCAGAATGTATATGTACCTAATTACAGTGCTGAAGAAACACAAAACAAAATTGAAAGAGAAGTAATCAAATTCATAACTAGTGTTGCAAACTTCAATGTTTCTTTCTTAGTAATTTATAAATCAAGTAGGCAAAATATCCAAAACTACGTAATATACCTCAGAAACACCGTAAGCTGACATGCCAACATTGAAAATTACAGAGCATTCAAACCTCATACCTGTCCAATACATATTCTTCTCAAAATTACATGTCATATTTATAGCATACACCATAGTCTTGACCTTAAAACAGTCCTTAACTAATTAAAAATAATTAAAATTATGCAAGGTATGTTCTTATGCTAGTGAATTACACTAGAAATCATAACAGACATTATTAATTATTGTGAATTGAATGAAAATAAAAACAAATGTACTAAAATTTATGGAGTGTAGTTAAGCTTGTATTTAAAGCAAATTTTGTTGCATTAAAATTTTGTATTAAAAAGGAAGAGGTCAAGTCCATGATCTAAGCTTCTACCTATGAAATTAGAAAAAGCCTACCAAATTAACCGAAAGGAAGTAGAAGTTAGGAAATAATGAAGATAACAGCAAAATCAATGAGCATGAAAACAGATATACTATAGAAAAAAATAAAAATAAATTGTTCTTTATAAACATAAATAAAATCGTTATTTTAATGGTGAATTCTACCAAACATTGATGTGGACATAGTACTAAATCCTATACAAACTTTTTCAGAAAATTGATGCCGAAGAAATACTCCTCAAATTATTCTAAAGGACAGCATGCTCCCAATATGTAAGGAAGGCAAAGATATTACAATAATAGACAGCTATATACCAATATTCTTTGTAAAAATAGGCACAAAAATCCCCACAAGGAATAGCTGAAAATTCAACAATATATGAAATAGATAGTACATACAGCCAAGTGTGTTTTCTTTGGTGATTACAAGACTAATTCAACAAGAAAAAAAAAATGAGCAATGTAATTCACCATGTGAACAAACTAACCAAAAACAACCACCTACTCAGAAAAAAATTTTGAGCAAATTCAACATGCATCCATAATAAAAATATTTAGTAAACTTGGGATAAAAAAAATGTCCATTAGTTTTTAAGTTCATCAAAGAACATTCAAAGGTAATGTCATATTGAAAAATGAAAAGACTGAATGCTTTCCCCGTAAGATCAGGAATAAGATAAGTATGTCTCTTCTATTTAATATCATTTTTAAAGTCCTAGGTAGGACAGACAAGAAACACCCCCCCCAAAGCATAAAGATGTAAAATATATAAAAACATCTATTTATTGACAACTTTATTGTATATATAAAAAATGCCAAAGAATTCCAAAAATTTACTAAAACTAAAAAATGAGCTTACCAACTTCCTAGGATAAAAAACCAATATAAAACTCCATATGAGATAATACAAAACTGAATTTCATTTCTACATAATAGTAATAAACAATTAAAAACTGAAAATAAACACTAACATGTACAATACTACTGAAAAATGAAACAGTTATAAATCTTACTACATTTTTGCAATATAAGCGTGCCAAAATCTAGAAAATACTGATAAAAATCAATAAACAAAAGTAACGATATATACCACATTCATAGATTGAAAGACTCAATGTTGTTAATTATCTTCATAATAATCTACAGATGTAAAGCATTATAGTCAATATCAATATAATAGATATAGATATACATATATGTTAGATATTAGCATCCATACCCCAACATATTTTAGAGAAAGGCAAAGGAATTAAAATACCCAAAACAATTTTGTAAAAGAAGAAAAAAGTTGGTGGACATCACTACCTGAGTTTATATTTACAATAGAACTATGTTATTCAAGTTAGGCTGTTATCAGACAAAGGATGGACATACAGATCAATAGAAGGGAATATAGAATACAGAAATATATATGTGTGTGTGTATGTATATATATATCATCAATTGATATTCAGCAAACATATAAACTCAAATGGTACTGAACAAATGAAAATACATGCAAATAAAAGTGATGCATAATGGATTATGAACCTAAGTGCAAAACTTAAATCTGAATATGATGGATATATGTATATATGTGTGTGTATATATACACACACACTTCAATTCCTACCTCACATTCTCTTTGAGTTGCATAAAATAACTCAAAATGGATCACTAACGTAAGTGTATAACTTAAATCTATAAATCATCTAAAAAAAAAAACACAGGAGAAAAATTTGTTTAAGAAGTTTTGTTAGCTATAACGCCAAAAGGTCACTTTATTTAAAATATGATAAATTGGACTTCATAAAAATACAGAAAATTTGGTCTTCAAAGGAGGCATTAAGAGAATGAGAGAGAAACCATAAACTGGTGGAAAAAAATGCATATACCAACTCTGATTTTAAAAATGGACTGAAATATATATATATATGTGTATATATATATAGCATACCACACTGGCAATAACAAATTACTCAATTTTAAAAATTGGACAAAAATTTGGACACACACCTAACCACAAAAGAGACATGGATAGCAAATTAAAAATTAGCCCAGGGAAATGCAAATTAAAACCACAAGGAGACATTCCTGCGTAGATATTCTAATACATGTTTTTTAATTTAAAAAAATTCTAAAATATTAAGCAATAGTGAAGATGTGCAGCAGATGGTATTACCATATGTAGATGGGTGAAATGCAAAATATTATGGCCACTCTCAACACTGGTAGGTTCTTATAAAGTTAGGAACTTACCCAAGTGAAATGAAACCCTATTTTGACACAACTATCTGGAATCAAATGCTTACTGTGGCTTTATTTGTAATTGCCAAAACCCAAAAACAACACAAATGCTCCTCAATTAGATGATAGATAATTAAAAGGCAACAACGTGTATGAATCATAAATACATTATTGTAAGCTTAAAGGCAAACTTAAAGTTCTTCATATTGTGTCTGTTCATATGACCTCTTGCAAGGTAAATTTTTTTTTTTTTTTTTTTTGAGACAGAGTCTCACTGTGTTGCCCCGGCTACAGTGCCGTGGTGTCAGCCTAGCTCACAGCATCCTCAAATTCCTGGGATCGAGCAATCCTTCTGCCTCTGCCTCCCGAGTAGCTGGGACTACAGGCATGCGCCACCATGCCCGGCTAATTTTTTCTATATATTTTTAGTTGTCCGATTAATTTCTTTCTATTTTTAGTGGAGACGGGGTCTCGCTCTTGCTCAGGCTGGTTTTGAACTCCTGAGCTCAGACAATCCGCCTTCCTCGGCCTCCTAGAGTGCTAGGATTACAGGCGTGAAACACCGCGCCCGCCGCAAGGTAAATTTTATGGACAGAAAATAGAACAGCATCGCTTTACGCATCGTCCCAGCTGGAAGGTAGAATATTGGACTGAGGAGAGTAGAGTGTAGTTGCATGTCAGGTACGGATCACAGAGAGAGACAATAGACACGTCTGGGGACCCAACCAAGAAAAATTGCGAAGCTGAGAAACAAGAAGATAGAGAGGAGAAGACAGTGGTGCGGAACAAACCCAGAAGGGCTTACATACTGAGAAAATAAATAGAATATTCTAATATTCTAAAATCCCTAAGGGGCTAAGGATGAAGGAAATGTGAAGTACAAAGGGGGAAGGAAAATTTTGGAGGTGATAAAAAGGTTCTATCTTTGTACCAGCCCTGTGTTTAAGACCGATATCAAATTCCTGAAGGTAGAGTCTGGCATATATGTTAGACCAGGCATGCACATCTCTGCTCCAGTTAAATGTAGTTAGGTGCAGAATAATGTATCTATATTTTTGGCTGTGAGAATGAAATATTCTGTAAAGTATAGCTCCAATTTAACAATATTTATAACTTATTTAAAACTCTTCAAGTAAAAGAGTCAACAGTCTAGTTGCAATTGCCAATTTAAAAATAATTATAATAACTGTGACACTGACATAATTTCCCACAAATCGGCAGTGATGAAAATTTTAGTTATTCTTTTTTCTACAAATTCATGATCTGTAAAATACTGTTAGGAGTAAATTTAGAAAAGTATCTAAATTTGGTGTGTGTAAAACAATCCTTAATTATTTCTAGCATTTTTCTGATTTAGAATGTATTAATTATCTATTGCTGTGTAACAAATTACTCAGCATTTATCAGCTTAAAATAATAAGCATTTATCTCACAGTCTTTGTACCTTTCCAAGGTCATTTTTCAATTTCTTCCTAAGTTGAACTGAGACATTTTCTGTTTTTCCTTTATCTGCTTTATTTATACGTTTTTGGTATTCCTCACACTTACTTCTTTCTCTTTAGCATTATCTCCCAAGAAAGTAAATCCAAAATGATAATATACCGGAAAATAAATTATTACAACTGACAAAAATGCAATTGGAAGACTTTTAATTCCATTAGAGAATTTTGCAAAACATATTTTATTGAGAACAGCACATCTGCAAGCAGTGGACATATTGGAGAGTTTGATTTTAAATATTGAGGACATTAAATGTTATGTGCATATTATCTTAATTCATTTGGCTAAATATATAACTGTATATGTATTAAGTCTTTATCAGTTTCATAGCATATAGGAATTCAAAATATCATGTGTACTTATATGAAATATCCACTTTCTTATTTTTTAAACAATGAAAAATTACAAATTAGTTAATTTTGCATGTATAATTGGTTTACACATTTTTGGGGCAAAAATGTACAAATTAGTAAATTTTGCCTGTATAATTAGCTTTCACATTGTTGGGGCTTATAATATCCTATGTTAAAAGATGTATATGGAAAATATATGAGTGCATGTATATGAAAAAAATCACTTTAGATAAAATTTTGAGTTAGCATTTCCTACTCTATTCCTCAGTAGAAATAAAAATGAAATGTACGATAAAAAGGTCAGTGACCTAGAGTTAAAATGCAATCTTCTGAGAGCAGAAAGTAATAGACATAGAATTGAGTAACCTCTTTATATTGCTGTGGCCCGACTAGTGAAATAATACCTCAGGGTAACACTCAAAATGATTCTCATTATGGTCTCCAATGTTTCATTTTTCAAGGACTCATGAATTTTTACATGATAGTCTGAACTAAAAACATTTTTGTAGGTACAAATCATATTCTAATGTGGCATTTAAAATTTGATGAAATAATAAGGCAAATCTGATGTTTTCAAGGACCATTAAAATAAATATTTTTAAAAAATTGCTTTTATACGTATTCTACTAGTTAGACAATTCATCTGTTCCAGATTTGTTCCCTTTAAAAAAAAATGTTGTAATAGGTCTTCTTTTGAATAGAAAAAATTGTCTAGAAGTAGAATTACTGAGCAACGGGATAGCCATGTGTTTCATTTATGAATACCTGCCAAATTTATTTCCAAAGTGTTTGTAGTATTTTGTATTCCAATCAGTAATGCATGAGGGTTCTTGTACCTATACTCTTGTTCCTGTACTTTCTCATCAATATTTTGTGACAGTCTTTTTTTAATTTTAGACATTCTATTTATTGTGTTTTTTGTTGTCTTATTGGTGTGTTTCAATGTTTTTATTTTTTTAATTGCTTAAGCTATTCTACTCTCATTGAATTTTCATATCAATGTTAGATTCACTTCTTCTATCTATATCAAAAAGGAAAGACTGGCTGGAAATTTTATTAGGATGTGTTTAGTCTATAAATTTTGGGGAAAACTGATATCTTAATAGTGTTAGTTTCCCAACCTACGAACATGATGCATCTCTCAATTTGTCATCTTTAGCTTGTTTTGTACATTTTATATTCAAAGTTTTGTATGTTTACATATATTTGAATTATTTCTAAATTCTTAATATTTATATATTGATGTATATGGAAGTGAAATACAATTTTATATATAAATAATTACATGTGTATATATGTGTATATCTATATATGATATACATGTATGTATATTATATATAATATACATACATGTATGTTTATGTATATAGAGATATATAAAAAGATACATGGAGACAGAGACACACACACAGAGAAAGATCATATTTTATCCATAATTGGGTGTCATTTTGGAATATTAAGAGAGGGTAATTAAAATATAAACTTAACATGCCTTTTAGTAAAACTGTAAACTTATATATCACAAATCCTTCTTAGTAAATCTTTCAATATTTTAGCAAATTTTTCATTTAATCCTAAAAAGAGGAATATTCCAACAGCTCATATTCTGTTCCTGAGAAGCAATATTTCCTTAATATTTATATACATATATATATGTGTTTGTTTTCTCAGTATGTAAGCATCTTTCGGTTTGTTCCATGCCACTGTCTTCTCATATCTTCTTTCTCAGCTTCGCAGTTTTTCTCAGTTGGGTCCCCAGACATCTTGTTGTCTCTCCCTGTGATCCATACCTGAGCTGCAACTGCACTCCAGTCTTCTCAGTCCAATATTCTACCTTCCAGCCAGGACAGTCTGACAAGAGCTGCTGGCATGGATGTGAAGAAAAAGAAACACAAACACTTATACACTGCTGGCAGGACTGCAAACTAGTACGGCCTCTATGAAAAGGTGTATGGAGATATCTCAAAGAAGTAAAAGTAAGATCTACCATTTGATCCAGCAATCCCATTATTGGGTATTTATCCAAAGAAAAAAAAGTCATTTTATCAAAAAGACATATGCACTCAAATGTTTATTGCAACACAATTTACAATTGCAAAGATGTGGAATCAACCCAAGCACCCATCGATAAATGAATGGATTAATAAAATGTGTATATGTATACCATGGAGTACTGCTCAGCCATAAAAAGGTGAACTCATACCTTTTGTAACAAACTGGATAGAATTGGAGACCATTCTTCTAAGTGAAGTATTCTAAGAATGGAAAAACAAACAACACATGTACTCACTATTAAATTGGAAGTAATCAATAAACACTATGTGCACATATGGAAATAAAACTCAATGGAAATCAAGCAGGTGGGAGGGGGAAGGAGAGGATGGGTGAATTCATCCCTAATGGGTACAATGAACACTGTCTGGGTGATGAACATACTTATAACCTTGACCAAACTATACAAAAGCAATTCGTGTAATTAAAACATTTGTACCCCTGTAATATTCTGACATAAAATAAAATAAAGAAATAAAGAAAATTTTTTAAAAAAGAAACTTATTAGAAAGGCGTTCTGTATGTCTGAACAGAGAGAAAAAACATTATGAGGAATTATCTGAATTAGTGCCATTGGTATTTGATTTGTCTCTCATCTCAATGAGTAGTGTTACTCTGTTTCAATATTTTTACTACTTTTCATAGGCAATGTATTTGCAAATCATGAGAAAATAGAGAGGAACCAGACACAGTATTGTCCAACAGGTCTGAAAATTAACTTAAAAATTAGATCTGGGTTTGGATTCTTTTGTACATGTTTTTACTTGTAGAACCTTGGACAACATTTTAAATCTCTCTCAAAATTTCAGTGTCTATAGTAGAAATAAGAAAAGTACTAGGTTTATTAGTTTGCAGATTATTGGAGGTAATAAATGTAAAATATTTAGTACATTACTTACCAATAAATGTTACTTTCTATTATTATTATTATTAGCTATTACTCGAAAAGGCTATATCAAGTTCTCCTGGAAAGATTTAATTTTATTTCAGAAACTAGATGTCTTACAGATTTACCAGTTATCCCTTCCTTTATAACAACTACCACAAAACCCTGTGGCTTTAAAGAACAAATTTATTTTCTGTACATAAACCTATATGTCAGCAATTTGGTATGGGCTTAATGGATAGTTCTCCCACAAGTTTTGTTTGGAGTAACTTGTGAGACCCTAGTTATGTTGTGACCCTAGTGTTGCCAGATGTTCCCAAAAGGGCTTACATGTCTGGTGTTTGTTACTGCCCATCAAGTAGCAGTCAGATGGTAGTTCTAGCGTAACTCAGCTCCAGTATCTCTGCTTTTTGTGATCTCTAATCCTCCAATAGAATGAATAGACATTTTCTACATAGAAGCCTCAAAGCAAATTGCCAAGAAGGTGAGATTGAAAACTCCCTTTCTTCTTCAGGACTACAGTTTGAATTTCCACAGTGCATTCCCACTGCATTGTATCTATCAACGCAAATCACAAGACCAGCTTTGATTCCAAAAGTTGGAGAAATACACTCTACCTCTTGATGAGAAGAGCAGTAGGAAAATCACATTACAGAGGGGCAAGTATACCAGGGATGGAGAAATTTGTGACTATTTCCTATTTCAATAAATACACATGCTTTATTTCCTAGATTCTATTTTTGATAATGTATACATTGGACTAATTATGCTAATAAGGCATTTGCAATTTCTCCATTACAATTAAATCTCTCTTACATTTTCTGAAAATGACAAAAAAAAAATCCTGAATATCTTCTTCCTAATTTGGTGAAAGAGGGTGATGGTTGGTACTGGTAGAGTACCAATGAGAAATATTAGGCTTTATTTTTTTCTATCAGGGCTGTATTCTCATATATATATATATATATATGTATATGTATATGCATATATATAGGGTTTTTTTGTATATGGGACTACTTTCACCAATGTGGGTATTAAAAAAAGTATAAAAATCAAATACTTTATACATAATTATAATAAATGATACATACATATAATTATAAATTATAATAAATAATATTTGACATTTGATTCTGTAAGTTAAGTGTTTTCAGAAGTATCTACTTCTATCACAGAATAGCCATTGTATTTTGTTCTTTATGTAGTGATATTTTTCCTTATTTTTCTAGTATTATCCAATTATTCATTTGAATTAGAGAGTAAAACATAGTTTTATTGAAATATATACATTGTTTTATAATTATAACTATATCTTCTCACTAAAATTGTAAAAAATATAGTAAAGAATATTTTTTGTAATTTAACCATTAAGAAAAACAAGTAGTATATTTTATATACCATTTATATATATATATATATTACACATATGCACCACAAAAAAAATTTAAGTATGCTCTAGACTCTGTAGGTTTATCCTTTTTACATGCTTGAGATTTTACCATATTTTAAGACATACACTTTGTAGTTCTTACTAAACTTCAGCATATTTTAATGTCCCATGCATCTATCTGTTATTGTACCTTCCATCATTATAACTTTGTATTAGATAATGCCTCTGGTCTTCACTACATTGGAAGCTCTCTCTGCCAAGATTGTTTCTCTTATATGATCATCATTGCATCCTCTGTGCCATGCACAATACTAGCATACTATACCACTAAATATATATTTTCCCTAACAAGTGTCAGATGAAAACGCAAATTGAGTACTTTGAACCCAATTTTATTGAAACCTGAAAACAACTTTTATTTTACTAAAAAATAAATTCTTGGTCATTCGAAAACATCTAGCGTTCATGAATTAAGATCACATGGAGGAGTAATGAAGAGTTAGGTAGTTTGGGATTATAATGTTACAGTACCAGAGCTCTACAACTGTTATTTGTTTTCCTATACAATGTTTGGCAGTGAATGAGAAGCTTGGGAAGACAAATAGCTTTTTCATGTTCCTTGGGTGAAGGACAAGTCATTACTAACTTTTTATTGTTCCCTGTCTCCTATCAAGGGCATGCATCTTGACTTTGTACATTTGCTACTTATCCTTTTTTAATAATTGTGTCAAGCAGAAGTCGGTTCAAGCATGGCTGTGGACTTGGGCTCTCCACACCCTGTTTACTAAACCACAGATTAATTTAGCTAAGAGAATTTTCTTTCTTTCTTTTTTTTTTTTTTTTTTTTTTTTTTTTTCTTTTGAGACGGAGTCTCACTCTGTTGCCTAGGTTAGAGTGCTGTGGCGTCAGCCTAGCTCACAGCAACCTCAAGCTCCTGGGCTCAAGCGATCCTACTGCCTCAGCCTCTCGAGTAGCTGGGACTACAGGCATGCGCCACCATGCCTGGCTAATTTTTTATATATATATTTTTAGTTGTCCAGATCATTTCTTTCTATTTTTTAGTAGAGACGGAGTCTCGCTCTTGCTCAGGCTGGTCTCAAACTCCTGACCGTGAGCGATCCATCTGCCTCGGCTTCCCAGAGTGCTAGGATTACAGGCATGAGCCACTGCGCCCAGCCGAGGGTTTTCAACTAGAGTAAGTTAGTGGAAGAATGCTAGAGGACATTAAGTGGGAGATTGGTCAATGTGATTAGGTATTTGCGTTTGCCAATTGGTCATTTTCAAAGTTAGGCTTCCTAGCCTCCCACAGAGACTGGGAATTAGGGATGCTATTTTTGATAATTTTATCTTCCAGGTCCTTGAGAACGACATTCTTAGGTTGTAAACCTGGGAGGAGGCTTGAAGAACTTTTATATAACAAAGGTGCAGAGAAAGAGTTCAATTGCAAGTTTTCCGAAGTAAATGCTCTAAGATAAGGGAGGTCGTGGGCCCTAAGTCTGGGAAAATCCTGGCTAAAATTTAGTCAAGCTGAAGAAAATATTAAGGCCATCTTTATCAATTATAGCCCCTACTTCTATTCACTTGGACAGAAAAGACCTGTTTCCAAAATTAATTACGTAGAATATACATAGAATAAATATAAATTCTAGTGTTCTAAAGCACTTCAGGATGACTGTAGATAAGAATAATATGCAGTTTCAAATGACTAAAAGGATGATGTTGAATGTTCCCAAACAAATGATAAATGTTTGAGATGATGGATATGCTAATTATCCTAATCAGATCGCTATAAATTATATGTATTACAACACTATGTATCCTATAGATATTAATATATACAATTATGTCGATTAAAAAAAATAAATAAAAAACAATCAAAATGAAATTTTACAAAAAAGATTAGTGTCATAGTCACATATTTTAGTGTTTTCATCTACAACCCAGAATATTTTAGTCAATGTTACTATGAACATTTTATTTTAACAACTACAGTACTGTACAAAACTGAAAATTTGTTTTACTTTGAATGCCCTATCAAATATAGTAACATAAATAATTAGATCTAGAAAATTCACTCAATATACAGTTAATTATGTTTCTCTTGAATTTTAATAACCAAAATATTTTCATTGTGCAAGACAATTATTTTAAAATTTAAAATGTTGGTCGTTATGGAAATGATAATTAGTGTAGACTGAAGTACCTTATAAAACTAACATACTGGGGTTTCCAATAAGCCTCATGTATTAGTTTGCTATGGCTGCCATATGAAAACATGAGAAACTAGGTGGCTTAAATGACAGAAAATTTTTTTCTCAGTTCTGAAGGCTGGTAGTCCAAGACAAGGTATCAGCAGGTTTGGTTTCCTTGGCGTTTGTCCTTGGCTTTCAGATAGCCACCTTCTTGCTGTGCCCTCTCGTAGTTTTTCTCTCTGTTTTTATACATTCCTGGTGTCTTTATGCGTGTCTACCTTTTCTCATACAAGAACACCATTCAGATTAATTTAGGAGACAACCTAACGGCTTCATTTTAATTTAATCAACTTTCAAAAGGAACTATCTCCTAATACAGTTACATTCCGAGGTACTAGGGTTAGGGATTCAACATATAAATCTGAGGAAGGGGAAACACAATTTAGCCCATAACACCTGATAAATAAATAAATATTCTAACTCTAAAAAGCTCACAAAATAAAATGACTTGTCAGTCAATTTATGAACAAATTTGTCCAAGCACTGACATATATGTAAATGTCACCAAAACTCTGAAAATAGAATAATCTTCTATTGGAGGATTTAGAATAGACTTCATTAAACAGATAACATCTCAGTTGTGTCATTAAGTTGGTATTTGTTCTGGTTCAAGAGAGAAAGAATGAGTATGCAAGCAAAAATCATCATCAACCTCTCAAATTATCATTGTAATACTCATTTTCTCTTTTTAATACTTTATATATATTAATTAATGATCACCACAACATTTGTGGTATGTGCCACTTTTATTCTTATTGCATATGAGGAAATTGAGGGACTGAAAGGTTATAAAAAATTTTCAATATCCCATAGTAAATGGCAGAGGCAGTGTTTAATTTCATAACTAGAATAAAAATCAGCATTAACTTCTCAAATTGATCTCCCTGGATTTTATATTTTAGTGGATGATATTATCACTTGTCCTTTTCAGCCCATCTCTAGCCAACCACTAAGGCCAGTGGATGGTGTCAGGTCCACAGTCTCTCATATATATTCACGTTTCACATTCTTTTGCTATTACTGAAATTAATGCAATCAACATCTCTTGCCTGAAGTTTTACAATAGCTTCTTTCCTGGATTTTCTTCCT
>RJWJ010000412.1:160808-245572 GCA_004363605.1 Indri indri
TTTTTTTTTTTTTTTTTTTTGGTAATTTTAAATGAGGTAATCAAGAAAAATCTCAGATGTACTGAAATTTGTGCACAATCCAAAAGCATCTGAGGAAATGATCCCAATAAATATCTGGATCAATTTGACTCCAGGAACAGCAGACAGTTGAAGTCCATAGTTAATAGTCTGGCTTTTTTTAACAGACTGGCAGGATGGGAAGTTTATAGGCAAAGGAATTACTTGATAATACTTAAATCTTAGCAAGATTACGCTGGTTGGATATTGCAAAATGACTGTAGGAGATGTTAGAGCAAATGCCAATTTTAAAAAGAGCCTAATTCTCCCTATTGAAAATAAGGGGAGAGAATATCTTTGTTCCTGTTTTCTTAGAGCATTTGCTGTAATTGTATATTCTAAATCATTGTAATCTAGGTAATTGTAAATTCTTTCTTTTTGTCTTTGAAATGAATGTAAATCTTTTTAAAAAGCTAAATAAGACTCTAATCAGCTTATAGACCCAGGGTTGCTTTTCTTTAGGACTTGGGAACCATCTCTTTGAAATGTAATCATGATGAATGATAGAGCCCCTATCTCCCTATTTCCTTGGAAGTCTAGGTGCCTAACTATAGCAGATGTTTTATTCAAAGTTGCGAAATTACCATCTGCCATATAGATATGAGAATATTTGGGATAAATCCAATTAGTGAACACAGATAGCCTTCCCAGTTGCCAGGTGAATGTAAGATGAACTGCGTGTGACAAATTGTGCTGTCAAGTCCTCTTACTTGAGAACCAGTTATCATTTATCTTAATATTTATGCAATGAGTTGTAACTATTTGGCTTTATAAAAGGCTGAGATATCTTCTGTCTTTGTAATACTTTAGCAGATTGCTCATGACACACATCACATTCTGGTTTAACACTACATATTATTTATATTTCTCCAACAGGGAAGAAGGTTGGAAGCAGTTAAAGGGAAATCTCTACAACTCAATGTTATCATTTACTTGCTATCCCTATGGAGTAGCATTCCATTTTCCCCGAAACTCTCACCAATAAGATGCATTAATAATTTCTGGTTACTCCTTAGGGATCAACTCAAAATAGCTTCTGTGATATTTCTCTGCCTTCCAGTTATCTTAGCTGCCTCTCCTATGAACTCCCCAGTAATGTTCTCAAAAGGGGGTCTCAACCATATGCAGAAGCCAAAAAGGGACATAGACAATATATGAAACAGGCCTCCATGAATTGTATAATTGGTGGGGCCTCTGAAGTTCTTCTTCTTATGAAGAAGTCAGATAATGCCATTCAATACATCAGGTTCAGAATTCTGGGGCTGGCTTAGACAGGGTAATGACTATAGCCCATATAGATCTGTGGGTAAATGACTAAAACCTGCATCTCTCACTGAATGCTACTAAAAAATAAACAATAGCATGCATGATGGAGATCCAATGCAAAGATTAAATAACAATGCTTAGCAACACTGAATTTCTTGTTTTCATTTCCCTCTTTGTCTTAATATGAAACAAATTACAGAAGTGAGCAGCATATATTCCAAGAGAAAACTTTAATTTCAAGTATGGGCATAGAAAAGGGGCCTATGTATACCAGAATGTGAGGATAATCCCATTTTTTTGTATGTTTGTCTCTTTGATTTCTCTCTATTCTCTCCTAGCATTCTCCGGAGGCCAGCTCCAGCCATGGAAGATGCTTTAGAGAAAGAATCAATCAACATCGTGGTATCTGACCTGACCTGTCTCCATGGTCAAAGGAACCAAGAAACAGAGACCCTGGTGAGTGGAGAATTCAACATTATAAGTCAGTAGGAAACACAAATTAAGGCATTGCTATGATTCCATTACATACCTATTAGGATGACTTTAAAAGAAAAAAAAAATGACAATGTCAAGTACTGGTGAGAATGAAGGCCAACTTGAACTCTTACATGTGATAGCTAATTTGAAACCACTTTGGGAGTTTCTTAAAAAAGTTATTATACTAGAAGATAATATAGGAGAAAATCTAGATGTCATGGAGTATAGTGATGACTTTTTAGATACAACACCAAAGTAAAAAGCCATAAAAGAAAGAATAGATAAGCTAGACTTCAAAAGGGGTATCTTGTAGTCAGATAAAGGTGATGGAGGAAGCCTTTTCATTTCCTATAGTTGTATGCATTTTGAATTTTGTAAGATGAATTATGATTTTAAAAATAAATAGATCTCAGTGAAATAATGTAATTAGTAGGGGAGCCTAATACAAAATGCAATCTTGATGCCACTTTAAAAATATCTAACTGAGTCTTGAGAAATAAGCAAATTTGACAAAAATCTAGATTTAATAAATCTGTGCATGTCATATCATGCTAAATTGAATTGCACTTTTAGAAAATTTCTAGTAAAGAATCATGACTAGCGGAACTGAATGCATATGTTAGTAAATGAATACGGAGGCAGAAGTGAGATCATGAAAGGGTTGGTAATTATCTTAGTCTTCTTGTGCTACTATAGCAAAATACTGGAGACTGGGTAATTTATAAAAAACGGAAATTTATTTCTCACAGTTCTAGATGCTGGGAAGTCTAAGATCAAGGTTCCAGCAGGTTTGATGTCTGGTGAAGACCTGTTCCTCATAGATAGTGTTGTCTACGTGTCTTCACATGGCAGAACAGAAGGGCAAAAAGGGCTGGATGGTATTTGAAGCTTTCTTTATAAAGACCATAATCCCATTCACAAGGATTCCACCTTCATGACTTAATCACCCCCTAAAGTCTCTCCGAATACTGTCACATTGGTGATTAACTTTCAACACATGAATTTTGCAGGACATTAGACCATAATAGTACACCATGCTTAGTTGTTCCTATTTCAACATGAAGGTAATGAGGAGTCATTGAAGCATGTAAAATAAAAATGCCATGTTCTGATTTGTCCTCAGTAATGATACATCCACAGTGAAAGGGATGACTATATTAAAGCAGCTTATGTGAGGGACAGGAAGACTAATTTAAAAGACATTGTAAAAGCTAAGTCAAAAAAGATGAAAGCCTAAGTTAACTTGGCAGTGTTACATGTAATTATTTAACACAATTATTTTAAGATTTTAAATGTAATCAAGGGACATAATACATATTTAAATTTTTTATGTAATGCCAAAAAGAAAACCACAGAAATACCTTAACTTAAATGTTAAATGTACTCAGTAACGATAATTCATTTATTCACAGAATTTTGTTTTAATTGGTTCCTGAAATTCAACTAAATGTGTTTAGAGGTATACTACTTATTTATGTATGTATACAAAGAAAGAGATATATATATGTATGTCTAGATCAATATTTGTATCTATGTCTATATTTATTGATGTATATTTTAATAATCTGCTGATTCTTATATTACCTTACAATTTCTTTTAAATGTTTGCTTTCTGAAAGTTCATAGAAAATTCTGTGACAGTTTGCATCTATGGATTCACTTATTCTTCATTTCCTTATTACTCTATATCTCTCTTATACCATACTCTATAGTTCTATATACCCTCCTCCAATCAATCATTCCTATATAGGTTTTATTTTGTGTATTAGTATAAATAGAGTTGTTAAAGTCTTATGCAACCATTAGCAATAATCTAAGGAAATAATTTCTTGCATTTTAAACATTAGGTAGTTTTGTTTCCTGTCCCACACGCCATCACTTTTTAGAGCTTACAAGACTAAGAGAATTTGAGTTCAATTTTCCTATGAGCATGACGCAACCACTGGAAGGTGGAATATCGATTTTCCAGTACCTTTAATAGCACAAATAGTCTGAGCCATCCCTAGTGGGAAAATCTTGGTTTCCAGAATAATACCCATGCAGTGTTTTAGATTAAGCCATTTACTAAAGCTAAACAGACCATGGGACAAATTTTAGCATATACATAAGGCACTAGTAACTTTTCTACATGAGAGCATTTATCACTGTTGTACTTGTGTATCTTTTCAGGGGGACAGAAAATGCAGATAAGATTTTCTGTTGAATACATCCCAGTAATGTATAGTCAGTAGGAGATCACAAATTGTCAGCAGAAAAGAAGACTCAGCCTAAAACCTGAACATAAATACACTCTGTGTGAAATATTTCTGAGCCCATGTTTGATGTCCTTAATTTTCAAGTATTTTTTTGGTAAAATCATTGAAAAAAGTAAAGTTGGAAAAGGGGATAAGGGGAGAAAATGGGAGTGTCAACCAAAACAAAAAAATAATCAGAGAAAAATATCTCCAAATACGTTGAATTTATTCAACAATTAGAAAAGAAGATATAACCCAAGATGAACAACTATGGCAAGCCACATATGTATATGAAGAGGGAAAGGTAAAGGGAAACCTTTATCAGCAAAAGGAGAAATTCACAAATTTCATTCAAGAGTTCATTGGTTTGGAGACTCAAAGTCAGAGCTGATACCATTTCGTTGTGGAGATGCCATTAACTGGGTGGGTATTTTTTCATCTTACCTGAATTGCTACAATCGTTCCTGTTTAGGGCGGTGCAAAAGTAATTGCGGTTTTAGCATTGCTGATATTTGCCATTTGATATTGGAATGCATTCTTAAATGTGCTTATGTTATACATCATTTTAGTGTGCATTTCTCGCTTTATGGTTTTTTTGCTAATGCCTTATTACTTGCTGTTTATTTTATATTTATTTTAGGTTATGGAAATGATGTTAGACAAAAAGCAAATTCGTGCAATTTTCTTATTTGGGTACAGAATAGGTCATAAAGCAGCGGAGACAACTTGCAACATCAGCAACACATTTGGTCCAGGAACTGCTAACTAACTTACAGTGCAGTGGTGGTTGAAGAAGTTTTGCAAAGGAGACAAGAGCCTTGAAGATAAGGAGCATGGTAGCTGGCCATGGGAAGTTGACAATGCCCAGTTGAGAGCAATCATCAAAGCTGATCCTCTTACAACTACACAAGAAGTTGCCAAAGGGATCAATGTCAACCATTCATTCTACATTCAGCATCTGAAGCAAATTAGAAAGGCGAAAAAGCTCTATAAGTGGGTACCTCATAAGCTGACCAAAAATAAAAAAAAATCATTGTTTTGAAGTGTTATCTTCTCTTTTTGTATGCAACAAGGAACTATTTTTCAATCAAATTGTGAGGCGCGATGAAAAGTGGATTGTATATGACAACTGGTGATGACCAGCTCAGTGATTGGACCCAGAAGAAGCTCCAAAGCACTTCCCAAAGCCAAATTTACACCAATAAAAGGTCATGGTCACTGTTTGGTGGTCTGCTGCTGGTATGATCCATTGCAGCTTTCTGAATCCCAAGAAACTTAAAGCTGAGAGGTATGCTCAGCAAATTGAAGAGATGCACTGAAAACTGCAACACCTGCAGCCGGCATTGGTCAACAGAAAAGGCCCAGTTCTACTCCAGGACAATGCCTGACTGCACCTTGCACAACCAATGCTTCAAAAGTTGAACGAATTGGGCTACGAAGTTTGACCTCATCTGCCATATTCACCTGACCTCTCTCCAACTGCCTACTACTTCTCCAGGCATCTCGACAGCTTTCTGCAGGGAAAACACTTCCATAACCAGCAGGATGCAGAAAATGCTTTCCAAGAGTTCACTGAATCACAAAGCATAGATTTTTTTTACGCTATAGGAATAAACAAACTTATTTCTCATTGGCAAAAATGTGCTGATTGAAATGGTTCCTATTTTGAGTAAAAAGATGTGTTTGAGAATAGTTATAACGATTTCAAATTCATGGTCTGAAACCACAATTACTTTTGCACGAACCTAAATAGTAAAAGAAAGTCTTTCCTGAAAAGAAATTCTTTCCTAAAAATAATTTCTTGTGGGGTTATTTTAAAAAGTCCTTGAGACAATCTTTCTCCCAGACATGCAAGCATGAGCCCTCACCCTTTATGTTTCCTGGGCTCCAGATTGTTTGGTTCTGACAAAAAGTGATTTTGTCCTGTAATCTGCAACTTTCACATTCCCCCCTTTTGATCAAGACCTTTCTCCAAAAACATTGCTGATCAATCAGCATATAGTCAAGGTTTGGGTGTTCCTCGGTGCCAGGATGGATCTGTCCCAGTTAGTTAGTCTTGATCCAAACCTGGGGAAGGGAACCAACAGCTTTAAGTTAGTGTCAAGGCCTGTTTGTCACATTTGACCAAAAAGGAAGCCAAAAGAAGGAGCTCTCAGGCTCAGTCCATCTGGATTTCAATATTAAGTTTGATTCTATCTGTTCCATAGATATGGGCTATTATTTCGTGATGCTGTGCTAACATCATTCTGTTAGGAACTGTATTTCTGCAGAAATTTGATAGACAGTAGGTAAATATTTTAAAAAGGAAAATACAAAATAAAAAGAACAGTAACGAAAACTCCAATATGCATGACGGGTTTAAGCCACAGACCTAGACGTAAAGGTAAGCAACTGAACAAATCAGATGACCATGTAGGACTTGGTGAGATTTTTTTTAGCTGTGTGGCTTCTTCTCTTATTTTATGTAACTGTGTCTCAACTTTCTCAGAGGAGTGTATCCAGGTAAAGCATGTAGTATTAGCAATAGCACAGACACCACCTTGCTCAGCTTATGGATAATCAAGAGCAATTCTATTACCTAAAATTACTCTGGCAAGGAAAATTAATGAGCTTCTTCTTTTGGCTTCATGGCAGTGGTGGCCTTTGCAGTGGAGTCTGTCAGGTTAGTAACACTGATGGATAGATCATGAATCATTAATTCATTAGCCCAAATTTCACCTCAGGGAAGGATTCTTTGGAGGAAAGCAGCATAGGAAGGTTTGTCATCACCAGGGAGTCACAAGGGAGAATTTCACCTGGTTCTGTGACATAAATTGACTGGGGCAGCCCAATGATTACTCAAATGATCAGTTTAAGATCTATTGTACATTGACAACAGAGCAGTCAAATAGCTTACGCATGTGTTTAAACATTTGGAGGCCCATACTGAGGTGCTCTATCCATAAAAGTAGGTATACCAAATAAGCACAGATAATTCTTCCATTTGTGAATTTTCTATGTAGAATAGAATTAACACAGGGGTCAGTTATGTTGCTACAATTGTTAATAGCCCCTCCTCCTTAAACCGGTCACAATAATTTTTCTAGCTATGTTATGAAATCCTAGTTTTGTGGTTTAAGAGGGATGATCCAATGCATATTTCTGGGGCCTAATTGGGAGGCCACCAATTTAAGAAGGTAATGCAGGAAATAGGAATTAAGGGTAAATGAGAAAGCTTACCCCTACAGGAGGGTCCAATGGTACAATTTGTATAGGTTGTTGGATTTGTGATGTTAGTGAAATTTGTTATAGGTAGAACTAAGGGGTCATTAGAATCATAGATAGATTGGAGTTTTTTGATGACAGATTCAACAAATTAGTAAGATTCCACCCCTTCACCTCCCCACACGGCAACAGACTGGGAAATGCAGACAAGGGCATTGTCTTTCCAGGGGAAAGAAAATGAAAATAAGATAAGAATTAGAAATGAGGAAATGGTATGCAGGTCTGGTCTGGGCATCTTGAGAAAAGCCAACTACTCAGATGTCACCTGCTTTAAATCCTAGAAATCTTTAGTTTTAATGTTTCAACAAGAGTTCAGGTCTACTGAGAGGCTGATGTATTCTTTAGATGAGATACATGTATCCAGGAATCAATTCCTTAAGTTTGGTTGCACGAGGATTAGTTGGCAAGACCCGATATAGCCCTTTCCAGGGAGGTTGGAAAGAGTCTTTTGTAAATGCCTTTTTCAATAGAGAAAATCTCCTGGTGGTTGGTTACATTGTTTCAGGTCTTCATCTCACGAGAGCCATTGTGAAAAGAATGTTCTGCCAAAGTACAATTTTTATTCATAGCCTTGAATATACTTTTATAATACTGAGGCATTTCACCTTTGATTACTTTTGGGTCAAAGGAATCTGGGGCTATTGGGGGGGGGGGGGGGGGTGGCAAGGGCAACATAACCTAAATATTTTACCCCCATAATATGCAGAAATAAAACAAAAAAGGAATCTGGGGCTAAATGCATGGAGAGTTGAGTAATTATCTTGATGAGTAGGAATTTAATTTATGTAATCCAAAGGGAGTGGCCATTAGGTTAAGACACACTATAGGCAGGGCTTTTACCCGTGGGTAAGTGTAAGGTTTCCATAAATTTTCCCAGTTAAGTCTTAAGAGTACCAATGATGCCTTCAATCAGAGAATTGAAGGCATAATGAGAGAGTTGCAAAATTGGCCAGATAGTACACACTTGTTTTACATCTTGTCCAGTAAAATAAGCTCCTCAGTCACTGTGGAGCTCAAGGGGAGCATTCCAGTTAGGGATTATTTTCTCTAATAGGACTTTAGCTACTGCTGATGCAGTAGCCTTTCTGCAGGGGAATACTTCAACCCAGTGTGAGAACATACAGGCCATGACTAAAATACACTCCTATCCAAGTGAGGGAGGTAGCTGAATAAAATACATCTGTCAAACCTTCAATTGCCCATTAGGGAGGTTAAAATGGCCAGTGGCTGTGTGCACTGGCTTTCCAAGATTTAATTTAGCACAGGTGGGGCAAGCCAGATAAGCACCCTCGGCAGCTTTATTAATGTTACCCCACCAGTATTGTTTATAAAGGTGATCATCTTTTCTGCAGCCCAATGACTTAAATCATTCACAGTAGTTAACAATGAAAATTTCATGGAGTCCAACAGGACAAGCTTTCTATTGGCCCAAACCCAAGTTCCTCTTTGTCATTAAACCAGCAGCCATTATTTTTCCAAATTTGTTTTTCGACTTCTGTTGCCCAATTTTGCGCATCTTTAGTAACTGATTGCAAGTCATCTTTTGGAAACTTTTCCAGGTGGACCACAACAGAGATTTGATCAGTAGGACCTTAAAGGCAGAGTTCTTTGCTGGGTTATCAGTAAAGTGATTTCCTCTAGATTCCATAGTCTAGTTTTAAATGGCCAGAGACTTCGATGATGATCAGAGCAGCAGGTAGCTGTATTGTATCTAGTAATTCTTTTATGTATGGTAATTCTTTATGTTGTCTCCATTAGAAGTGAGAAAACCTCCTTACTTCCACATCATTCCAAAATTATGAGCAACTCCAAAAGCATATCTACAGTCTATATTGAAATTAACAGTCTTTCCCTTAGCAAGGAGACAGGCTCCAGTGAGGACAATAAGCTCCACCAGCTGGGCTGAGGTGGCTAAATGCAAATCGGCTACCCCCAGCACTTCAAAGGAAATAGTAATAGCAATTGTGTACCCTGCACAATACTTACCAATGCCATTTGTTAAAAATGAGCCACCTGTATGCCAGGATGACCCAACATTGTCCAAGGAGTATCTTGCAGATCCACTGGAGAAGTTATAAGGTAGTCTGCCAGAGGTAGGCAGTTATGTGGTGCCTTGTCTGTAAGACTGGGCAGGAGCGTTGCAGGATTAATGTTATTATAGCTTGAGAGACAGATATGAGGAGAAGCAAGTAGAAGCAACTCCAAAAGTAAGACGACTGGTGAAAGATGTTGAGTATAATGTGAGTTTAAGAGAGCTTCCATTACATAAGGCAAAAATACGGTTGGGGGAATCCCATAACTATCTCCTCAATTGTCTTGACTGATAAGGCTGCTGCAGGGATTGCTCTTAGGCACAAAGGGAACCTATGAGCAGCAGGATCCACCTGTTGATTATAGTGTCCTAGAACATGGTGTTGGCCTCCATGCATTTGGGTTAAGACCTCTAAACCATTTTCTCCTTTTGCATACAAAAGAGGAAAAAGCAGTCTGCCCGTAAAGAGATAGGTATTTGATTTATCCATGAAGGGATGGCATTATTTTTGTTCTTTAAACAGGGAACAATATAGCAAATGAGATAATCTGAGAATCAGAGGACTCCAAGGTTGAGTCAATACAATTTGTGTTGTCATGCCCAAAGAGATGGATGGGTGTCATGGAGTGAGCCAAGAGGGAATAGAATGGGCTGTGAAACAAAAGCACGTAAAAGCTTACTGGAAACTCCCACCATCTATAGGGTTTTATTATTCTGAGACAGGGTCTAACAGAGGCTGATGGGGTCCACAGGAATCATATGTGAGTTTCATTTTAAAGGGACAGGTTTTAAAAGAGCCAGGTTCAGGGAGAGGGGGAGCTAAGGAGTCCAGAGGGAAATGTATTCAGACAAAGAAGAAAACAGAGGAGAAGCGGAGGAAAGGGAAAGGGATGTCTTCTCTGTAGAGAAAAGAGTCTGGGCTTCTATGACCTTTTTTTCTTCCTTAACTGTTCATCTCAGTTAATTTTCAGACAGTTTATTATAGGGAGGCAATTTCAGAATCCTGAATGTTCTTAGAAGCTCCAATGTGCCAATTAACACATTAACTGCCATGCGAGTTGTATTTAACGCACACTAGTTTTGAGCCCGGGACCTTATGAAGTATATGTAACTCCCATGTCTCTTCACTTTGGGAGCTGTGGGAACTATTTTTCAAGTTGCATATAACTCACACACAGAAAAAAAAATAAAAAATAACAAATTTGTCATTAAATTAGAAAGAATCATTTTGTTTTCGAAGTTTTTATTCTATTTTCATAACAAAACACCATGGTCTCAAGGAAAAAAAAAATTTTTCTAGTGTGGCAATCAATGTGTTAAAGTGTGCCTCCTCTTCAGATTGTTAAATGGAAGACTGCAGTCTTCCATTTAAATCCTGAGAAAGACAAGTCTGGGGCGCTCATAGACCCCCAAGATGGCCATTGAAAGTCTAAATTAGTTTTAGTGTACTCTGCCTATTGATTTAAAAACATTCACAAGAAAGGACCATAAATTTTAAATGTATAGCTGTCTGGGATCCCAGAAGGGGGACCATATTTGCATGCTTTAGAATTTAGGAATCCCATTCTGTTTCTTATTAATTGCAAGAGATGTTCAGAAACAGAGAAGAAAGATCAATTGACAACTGAAAATATAAGGGTGGACACACGAGACAGAATAAAATGGAAACCAGAAGAGTACTTACCACGACCAGAAAGACAAAATGTCTTTGTACCGGGAAGAACTTGCCAGAAAAGACAAAAAGTATTTTATACTCCCAGAAGGGATTCAAGATCCTTTAAGAAGGCTCCTTAACACAATCGGATCCTGAATAAGGTCAACGGGGAGCTATTACCAAAAGAACGAAGCTCAACCTGAAAGAAGAAAAAACCTGGGCAGAGAAAGGCAATCTGTGGACACAGAAAGCACAAAGAGCTCAAGTCTGGGTACTTGCCATGCTCTTTGTAATGCAGCCTTGCTTCAAGGCCACTTCTAACACCAGATTATGTCAACCAAAAAAAAAAAAAAAAATTCAGAAAAAAAATCTACAAATATGTTGCATTTATTCAGGAATTAGAAAAGAGAAAGAGATGCACAGTTATAGAAAGGCATGTGAAGAGGGGAGGGTAAAGGGAAATTTTTATTGGCAAAAGGAGAAATTCATATAAGGTGCTTGGAAGCAGAGTTCATTGGTTTTGGAGAGTCAAAGACAGAGGTGCTCTCAGTTCACCAGTGGAGATGCAATTACTGGGCAGATTTTCTTTCCAGAGAGCCTCATCTGAATTGCTGCAGTCCTAAAGAAAGAATTTTTTTGGAGGGTTATTTCAGAAGGTCCTTGAGATAGTCTTTATCTCAGACATGCAAGCATGAGCCCTCCCTCTTCATCCTCTCCTGTCTCTCTAGTTTTTTGGGTTTGACAGAAGGTGATTTCATCCTGGTATCTGCAACTTCCACAGAAGGGAGGAAGGGGAAAATATTCTTCTTCTTTTTAAGTGGCTTCTACACAGCTTATATTTCAAAATAGAGGAAAAAATGTAGTAAGTAATTTAGTAGTTGAATTAAGAATGTGTATTATGAAATTCACCAAAAAGGACAGACATTTCTGACAGATAAAGAACTGCAAGAAAGTGAATGAAAATGCAGTCTAAAAATATATAGTTTATTTTATAAGTCAGGCACTTTGGCTTGAATATGTGCTCCTTTATTTAGTTTTGTTTGACTCTGCATAATATACTTTTCCTGTTGCTGAAAGTTAATAGACAATCTGGTACAGTTTCCCAATAAATGATAAGAGATATCATCTTGTTTGGAAAGTGAGGATTTCTTTGAACCGTTCACATTTTTCTTTAATTCAAAAGTACAATCATCGAACTTCTGAATTTACATTTGTATATTTTAAAATAAATGTAGCTTGCTAAATTCCTCTTCTGGCTAGAATACAAACAAAGCATGAGAAGAATAGGTGTTCTAACATATAAATATTTTTTCCAGTTCTTTGTCTTGATACCTTATTAGGTTCATTCTTAATCCTTCAAATTTCTCATTTTTATTTAAAAAGTATAGTTTTTAAAATTGGAAAAAATGACAAATTGATTTTTATTTTTAAAGGACAGAAGAGTATATTACAAAAGAACAATATAGAAGTGTAAAATAGGCAGATTATGGAGATTTAGGGAATAGAATACAAAGCAGAGAATAGTATAAGAGAAGGCAATAAGAGAGTGAATATAAATTGGAAAACTTTAAAGGGATTTTTGGGTAAAAGTGGGAAAATATATTTTTGAAGATCAGATATTATAATATTTGAAATTTGGGAAGACACATAATGAAAACTAGGCAAACTAATGCTAGCCCTTCTTTGGAAAACTTCAATAAAAGTTTAAATTATTTGAATTATTTGCAATAATTTTTTTAAAAATATATTAAATTATTTTCTGTATGACTGACAAGTGCCCAGAAGATACAAAAAATTAAAAACTTCATTTTACTTAATTATATTTATCATATGATGTTTCAAGTTTTTGATTTGTCTTCCTTTTTCACCTACAGCCTCCAAATATTTTATATAAAAAAAATCAAGCTGCTCTTTACATTAAACATAATTGCAGGTTTTAAACTACATTGTCTTTTATTCTGCGATTGCTTTAAACAGCTACTAAAAGAGTAGGCATCATCCTCACTTTATGATCAATTAATTGCTATTTCGCAAGAAGCTTTAGAAAGCTTCTCCTTTCTGAAGGCTAAATTGCTGACATCTTTTAAAACACAAATATAGTTATAAATATGTCATCATTAAAAATATATAACTATATGTATATAAAACTACATATATAACTATACTACACACACATAAATGTACATATGGATATATTTCTATATCATCAACTTTTGAGCTCAATATATTCCCTCTGCTTTATTTTTTCTATTATTTATACCCACAGCATTAAGCACAAAATTTCATCAAATAAATATGACTATTTCTACTTATTAGGGTTTCATGGCAATACATATAATTGGCTTAAGTTAAGATATATTTGCAAGGGGACATATTGAAAAATACTCCTTATAAACATCGAAATGGTTTGAGTCTATTAGGCTTATGTCTTCTGATATTAATTATTTTCAGATATAAATAGTTAATTATCTAAAGTTCATTTATATATAAGAAGAAATATTTAGGCATTAGGTAATTAATTTTATAATTTTTGCTTGATAAGGTCAAAATAAAAGCATCTGGTGCAAATTTTGTCTCCTTAAAAATACATTTTATTAGCATAATTTCAATATGTCAGCAACATTTACATTATTGATTACATACTGTTTTGAAATGAAAAAGGTTATCATAAGTATATGAATGACAAAGAGGCAAGTGACTCTCAAAATAATTATGAAAATTCAAAAACATTGGAAGAGGTACAACTTATCAACTCATTTTAATAAATCCTTGAATGCCACTTGAATATGATTATTATGCAATATATGACCCTTTTAACCCTGTTAGTAATTTCATAGGCATGCAATCTTTGGGGATTTATTTTACCCTTCCTAAGTGAAAAAGTGTAATTCACTTACCTTTCCTAAGTGAATTCCTTCTACATGGAACCCTTATTCCCTAGCCTAAGTCAAGTACTGTATTATAACTTCTCTTAGAAACCCCATTTGTTTCCTTTAGAGCTCTAATATCAATTGTACTTTGGCATTTATTTAATGTGTATCTCCCCAGTCACGCTCTATGAGTACAGAGGCTAAGTCTAACATCTGCCACATTGTAAGAACTTTACTTTATAAAACACATATTTTTGTTATTTTGAAATGTGAAAGAATAAATTGAAGAATACACAAGAATCAGCATGAGAAATGTCTTTATGTTGTTTTTGCAAACGATGTAAGAATGGGAGTATTTATGGAAGTAAAGGGATAAAGCCAAATACGTTTGATTAAGTGAAGTTTATTATAATTTCTACGGTTATAATATCCTGTTATACAATTGAAAATTTGATAAATTGCCTCAAAGTATTTGAAACAGGTAGATTCCTGTTGGCTGTGCTTTATAGAGTTTTATAAGAAGCGATATTACAATAAGGAGAGAAATTTAGAAAAGAATTAGCCAGTCTGCAAACATACGTGAAATTGAATAGGGGTGGTTCATTATTTCACTGACTTGTACTAGTGGAAAAAGCAACAGACATTCACGTCCCAACATTCAAAGGTAAACCTGACAAATGCTTTGAATGACAAGACCAATTTATTCTCAATCTCTTTGAAAAGAACAAAGCAATTGGGTAGTTGGCATATTCATTTTTTTAAAACCTCTGAATGGATTTAAAGTAGAGTAAAAGTTCAATTTAGAATAAGGGCCCCAGGAAATTATTTCAACTGGAATAAATAGTTTAGGGGAAAGAATAATGGCATGGTTCTCCCACCTAGGCTTGATAGTTCTAATTTCCTGAATTAATGTACAATAGAGAAGGAATTACATGGGGCAAAGAAAGCAAGAAAATGTAGCACAAATAAAAGTACATCTAGCAAAGAAGAATCAGTATGACCATTACAAATAGATCTGAATGAAATTAAATGGGTAAAAAGCTAAGTTTTAGAGAGATACTTTAAAAAGAATCTCTGCCACTTTACAAGACTAAAACGACTCTTGGTTAGTGTTGTTAGGTAGATAGCAAGGGATTCCGGGTCTCCTAGGGACGAAAGTGGGTGCTGCTGCCTTGGTGTAATTGCCCCACCGGGAAAGAAGGATAAGGATGCACCCCAGGGCCCCATCTTGGTCTTTCCCCACCCTAGTCCTCTCCTGAGTGACAGCCGCCATACCTGGGGGAGGAGAGAACACCCTACGAATCTGCCAATCATAACTCAGCACGCCAGCTACTAAAGAATGCAGAGGACTCTCTAGCCTACAGGCCAAGCTGCATAGCTACCATAGGGTCCAGAAATTGACCTAGAACAGCCCGCATGCCTAGTAACACAACTCCCAAGTGTCCAGTCATAGTGGTTCCATGGCGATGTCTGCGCCACTGGGGAGGTCTCAATCCAGGCACCGTAAAACAAGATGCGCAGCATAATCAACCCTCTTTTTGTGCCCTTCCTTTTGCTCTTTTCCTGTTGTGAGAATGGGTCTGGTTGTCGTTTGTGGCAAATGTATCATCCTCTGTGAACCAATATCTTCCTCTTGCTCTATAATCTTACCTCTCTCTCCACAATAAACCTCATTTTCGTGCTTGCCTTACTTTGGTGTATCTGGTCATTCTTAGGCCATGAGCTCACTAAGAACTGACATTTCAAACTAAAACCTGACAGTGTCTTAGTCAGTTTGTTCTATCATAACAAAGTACCATAGACCGGGTCTCTTATGAACAACAGAAATTTCTTTCTGACCATTCTGTAAGGTAAAAGTCTGAGATCAGAGTCCCCGCACAGGCAGGTCCTGGTAAAGGCCCTCTTCTGGGTGTCAGATTACCGTCTTCTCCTATCCTTACTTGGCAGAAAGGGCTTCAGAGAGCTCTTTGGTGTTAAGGAAAGAAAAAAACCAAACTCCATAAAATAATTTTACGGACTTTTATTCTGAGCCAGTAAGAGTGATCATGGCCTGAGAATATGTAAACCCGAGAAGTCGTAAAAGTTAAGTGGTCCCAAAGTGGACAGATTACAGCTTTGTTTTATACATTTCAGGGAGACAGGAAATAGAAGTAAAATCATAAATCAATTCATGGAAGATATACATTGGTTTGGCCCCAAAGGGTGGGATATCTTCAAGTGGGGATTGCAAGTCATAGGTGGATTTAGAGATTCTTTAATTGGTAATTTGTCGAAGGAATAAAACTTTGTCTAAAATCTTGGAGTCAGTAGAAAGGAATGTTTTAAGTTAAGATAAGGAAGTGTGTCAATCATAGAGCAAGCCGTAATACGGGGCTTCGAAATGATCAGTTAAGCAAATTGATTGCCTGCAGGCTTGCCTTAATCTTTGTTTTGCATGGCCTTAGATCTTGTTTATAATTTAGTATTTTACTGCCACAAAGACTCTGTTATGTCAGTCTTATGATCTACATTTTACCATTAATATTGGTCAGCTGTCATGTTTAAACTCCAAAAGGCAGGGCATATAAAGAAGCGTGTCTGACCTCCCTTTTCTTGATGGCTGGGAACTCAGATTTGAAGTTTTTCTAGGGCTACCTTGGTTAAGGTGGGTCTGTTATGTCGGCAGGTAGGGAGAGTTTAGGATTTTATTTTTTAGCTTACATTGAGATGCTTCTTAATAAGGGCACTAATTCCGTTCGTCAAGCCTCTACCCTCATGACCTAATTATCTCCCAAATGCCGCATCTCCTAATCCTATCATGTGGAGGATTAGGATTTCAACATGTGAATTTGTGGGGGCACAAACATTCCATCCATAACAGTCAGTAAACATATACAGGCAGGAATCAGGCTGAAAAACTGCTCAATTATGAAAGCAGAATCACTCAAACATGAAGGAAGAAAGCAATGCCTTCCTCAGATGAGCCCAGGGAGGTTAAAAAAAAAAGTATGAAGGTCTAAGAGGTTGGAGACAAGGGTCATGGAGACTTGAGCAAGTGGTTCCACCATGGTTGGGTTACAATTTGGTTTTATAAATTTTAAGGAGACAGGAATTACACATAAAATCATAAATCAGTACATGGAAGGCATACATCAGTTTGGCCCAAAAAGGCAGGACATCTTGAAGTGGGGGCTTACAGGTTTTAGGTGGCTTTAAAGATTCTTTAATTTGTAATTGGTTATAGAATTGAAGCTTCGTCTAAAGTCTCAGAATGTTGTAAATTAATATAAGCACCTCTGTTAATCAGAGACAAGCCACTGGACAAATATTGAGACTCAAATGATCTGTTCAGTAAATTGAGGGCCTGTAGGTATGGTTCAACCCCACGAGGGAAAACGCGTAATCAAGAGTGTCTGACCTCCATTCACCTCATGGCCAGCAACTCAGCTTTAAAGTTTTTCTGGGGTCCCCTTGGTCAACATGGGGTCCATTCAGTCAGCTGGGGGGCTTAAGATTTTATTTTAGTTAACATCAAAAAATAACTTAGTAGTAAAAATTTATCTCTAAAATAGTATTGTCACAATTTGTTTCAGATTTTTTTTAAAAAAATCATTAAAGGTAAGTTTTATAACTTATAATTTTTTTTTCATTGAGAAAGAAAATAAACTTTTCATCTAAGGAATTCAGCCCCTTTTAAATTATCGGCCCAGAGAGGCATATAAATGAGGCAGCTGTGTAATCCTACCACGCTGGGAGGCCAACGCGGGAGGATCATTTGAGCTCAGGAGTTCAAGACCAGCTTGAGCAATAGTGAGATCCCGTAGGCCAAACTGGCAGCCAGAGCTCCAACCATCAGGCATTCATTCCAGGCAGCAGGCTGGAAGAGGTTGAGATGAAGGAAAGCATCAATGTGTGTGTATGAATTATCATTTACAGAAAATTTCTTCAACTTCCACAGACTCTTCTGCTTACACTGGCCCTCACTTAATCATAAAATCATTCCCAAATGTAAAGGAGGATGAAAAATATTGCCTTTATACTATTCCTTTGTATAAAATGTTGCAGCTTCTCAATCTGTTTTTATTGGCTGTTTCAACCAGTCTTTTTAGCTGCAGAATTGGCTAATGAGAAGGAAGCATGAACTGCCAATTCAAAGGTCATAAAAAGTAACTTTATACTCTACTGGTCTACCTGTAGGTATTAAACTAACAAATCACTAATATGTATATATTCAGTGTTTACCTATTACTTTATCTATTACTGTAATTATGTGAGAAAATTTAACTTCTGTGTTAAGTGTTGTCAGAAGCAATTTTCCCATGTATTTAATAACTTTCTGTATATTCACTTCCTATGTTTCAGTATCTATCTTTGGCTGCAGTAGTATAGCTAAAGATAATATCGGTTTAAGTTACCAGGGATTACTGTTGGTATTATTCTCATTCTTACGTGCTTTAGAAATGTATACGAATAATGATGATGTGAAGATAATGGTAAATATATTTTTACATTTCCACTTTCCTCTATAGGTTTCAGAGTACCATATATCCATATAGAATTTCATTACTTTCTCACAGCTCTCTTGAGAGGTATCTGTTATTATCATGCCATAGGTGAAATGAATAAAGGTCAGGAAGCAGATAACATATAGGTTCACATTTAGTTATTAGTAAAATTTAAGAAATCTTCTTGATAATCTGTCTCTAATTTTTGTTTTATAATTTTCATGATATTGCCTCTTCCATTAATATATTTGTATATGTGTTTATATGTATGCACTATATATGTAATGATTTTGGAGAGAAGGTTCAAGAGGAAAAAAGGAGTTGTAATTCAATGTAATTAACACAAGACGTGCAAAGTAAACACTTAGCAAGCCATATACTTCACAGAATCACAGCAAGCTCTTGCCTGCACAGTCAAGAACAACAAACCAGACGATCTGTGTTATACACCTTATTTAACTTGTCAAAGTAGTAATTATTATTTATTTATTGCTTTGGAATTTCTTCTTAAACGTAATCTTTTGTCATGGCATGCTGTCACCCCAAACAGAAAATGGACTCTATGAAGATGGGGATTTCATTTCTCCTGGTGGTACCTTAGTCCTCAGTACTAAAAACACACCTTGGTAGATAATAAAAGTTTAATAAATATCTGTTGATATTGTAGTCAGACATGATATCTTGCTATTCTATACTTATGCCTCGTAACTCCCAGTGTGTTTAAGATGACCATGTCTTTACTTCCTGGAGTATTCTTATATACTTCTCAGTGTATCAGAAAGTTAGCTCTATCTTTGCTGCTTACCTCAAATTGCCTTTTGGCACAGACCCTTTGATCATGCCCATGACATCTGCTACTTTTCTGAACTACTCTGTATAATTAATCTTTCCTGTTTCTCTCTTTTTTAGCATTCTATTTATAAGTGTACTGAGTCCTTTTCATAAGTATAGTCATTTCTTTGCAGACTTTTTCCCATTTTGATGCTATAATAGATTCCCATAGAGTAGAGGGACTACATAAATTTAAACCTAAATTTCCACATTTCCTGCCATACTGAATTAAAAATAGGATGCTTTTAATTGAATTTTATTATAGATTTGAATTAAATATAAAATATAATATATTAACCAAGACTATTTTTCAGTGAGGCACATGCTACTCTAGCAGGAAATGTTTTCCTTCAGTGACCTGTTCTAATTGTTTAAAAATGCATTTTCAAACATTTACTTTATTCCTTATTTAATTTTCTTTTACATCTCAAACTTTTGCTCTCCTGTATGCCTCTGTACCTCTAGTACCAAAGAATATCCAAAACAAGTGTGTAACATTTTCTTGATAACAATGTTTTTTTGGAGGTAGTTATTGGACAATCCTCCCACTAGAATGATGTGTTCTAATTACTCCATTAGAAGTGTTTGGACCAGTTTAAGAAATCTAGTATGCTGTTATTATTATAAAATATTATATTAATGTTTCTTACCTCTGAGAGGAACACTAATACATATAATATATAATATTAGTTTTGCCAAAAAGTTTGTAAGAAATTATTCGTCAGAGTTAGTTTTAGCTTTTTTGATCACAAATATATAAATTTCAGAAAATAGCAAAATGGGCAAAATGATTTTATTTATATGATCAGACTAATTATCCAGTTTAAAGCTAACATATAAAATATGAAACTATGACATTACTTGACATATTTATCATGTATCATGATACAACAAAATTACTTAAATTACAATTTAAATGGTTGATAGTATCTATTCAGTTTCATATTCTGAAAGAAACTAGAAGACAGGAAACTGGTGAAGGTAATACCACCATTCTGACATGTGCTTTCCCAATCTTCATTGAGAAAAGATATTTTAGCCAAGTTTTTAGTTGTATTTGATTACATGATTTAGAAAATAGAAAAGTTTAATTAGGCTAGAAGTATATTTTTTGTTGAAATAGTTCTGGTTGCCATTATTCTCAATAAATTCTCAATTTCAAATTCTTTTTTATTTCAAGTTTGGAATCACTATAAATTGTACTCAGATTTTCTAATATTTCACTATTAAAATGATTAAAAGAGGCATTAAGAAGAAAATAGATATACTCTTTAGAAGTCATTCTTTTAAAAATCAAAGTAACATAAGGAAAACACATTTTTCAAGTTTCTTCAAGCACTGTGTAGTTTTAGAAGGCATATTTAAAACATAGGCTTCTGTGAAATAGTAAAATAAGTTATAAAAGGCATTAATCTGATGAAAAAATCTCAAAAACTGAAAACTAAAAGGAAAAGATAACAAACATATCACAATTATGAAGCTGTCTCTATATTCATCTATTTATTTAACTCATAATTACTCAGTGTCTTCCATGTGCTAAGTTCTATGTCAGGAAAGAAACTATTGTGAATACTAAACAAATAATTACACAAATAAGAAGCAGAAATACTTTTCATAGTTGTAATAAGAAGTACAAGGAAACAGAGTTTAAAATTAAAAGACAGTGATTGATACCCTAAAGAAGGGCTACTTAAACCAGGGCTGGAATATAAACTGAAACAAAAAAAGGAGAAAGGCCAAGTGAAAACTATATGGAAAGCCTAGGAGAGATAAAGAGTGGTACCCATGAGCAGCTGAACCATGATCAGAGTATTTGGAGTGTTTCTGATGGGGCCAAGGATGGGATGAGCAGTAGCCAGACTGTGCAGGATTTTTTCCTCAAAGCAACAAGGAGCCATTGAGGTGTTTATAACAGGTAATCTAATTATCCAATTTGCATTTTTAAAATAGTTCTCATTGCTGAGTTGAAAATGACCTCAAAAGGGTCGAAAGCAAACACATAGAAACCCGTTATAAAAATATTGAAAAGTGTCAAGGTGGCTTGAGCTAATTTGGTAGTAGAGACAATGAAGAGTGACATAGGGATTCATTCATAATGTGTAATTAATAATTTACTTTTGGAGTTAAGTTGGGAGTAAGGTTGAGAGAGGTAAGTGGTGGTATAAGCTCCCCAGGTTTCTAGGTAATACCTACTAAGTGGATAGTAAGGAGACAGGGATTATTTTAGGAAGAGCAGTTTGGGATTGGACAAGATCCAGAATTCTGTCATTGTACCTCCCTGTTCAAGTTCAATTTTAGAAATATTTAGAAAATTTCCATAGTGGTTTTAATTGGTAAGATGGCTATATTTGCCTTGATCCTAGAAGAAAAGAACTAATTTAAAGGTTCACATTTGGGAATTATTGATACATAAATAGCACTTGAATTCATGGGAATTGATAAAAATCATCCAAGTGAAAAAAAGAAGAGAGAGAATTGGAAGGCAAAGTTCAAAACCTCAATAATCTCCAACAGGTGACATTAGGTGGATGAGGAAGTTCTATAATAAGTAAAAAAAAAAAAAAAATGGTTGGAGATAGAAAAAGAAACCCAAGAGAATGAAATATCATGTCAAACAACCATATTTTTTGTTGAAGAGAAAGTGGTCCACTGTGTCAGAAGCTGGTTAAATGTCAAGTAGAAAAGAGATTAAAAAGTTTCCATTGGATTTAGCAAATATGAAGATTTTTGATAATCTTTTTTCTTGCAGCTTCAGTAAATTAAAGAATAATTTTCCTTAAAAGAAAAGGTTGTTCATGGAAGAAATGTTTGAGCAAATAAGACACTTTAAAGGGTTTGTCTAAGAAAAAATAATTTTATTAATAATAATGCTAATGGATAATAATGCTGATTAATTTAGTTTATATTGTGAACAAGAATTTAGGTAAATGTTAGGGACCATTTTTATTTGCAAATAGCAGGCTCAACTCAAGCTGGTTTGCACACACAATATTATGAGCTTCCATGTTCTGGTAACCAACCCTGCTACCACAGCTTGTAGCCTAGAACTAATCAGGCTCAGAATGAAATGGCTGTCAAAGCCTCTGACACAGGTGCTATAGAAAAATCAGATCATTTTTATGATTATATTTTTCACGCAAATTGACGTGGTTACGTATACCACCTCCTCATCCTCATGTGGATCATTTCAGCCTCCGCATCCCATTTGGGCTTGTTGCAATGATGATCCTACCTAAATGTAATCCTTGAAATCATTGGCATGAATACCGAGTGAGCCAAAAATGCAATTTATCCATAGAGCTACTAGTAGAAGCAACATTCTAAAAGAAAATGGGAACATGTTTGAGAATTATATCGTAAGCACACAGAAAGAAAAATACTGAATTATGAAAGGATCAACATTATTATAATAACAAAATTTCTGGGGTAGGGGAACAGAGAAGACTGACTGACAAGGAATCTCAGAGATTACACATTAGAGGTTTCAAATGGGTCAGTGTGTTTGGCCAGCCGCACAGTGAGCTCAAAATAATGTGAAGAGTTCCAAGGATGCGCCAACTAAAAGACAAAGATCTTAAATTTTGATTATAATTACATATTTTGGGGAAAAAAAAAGAAATTTAGACTATGTAGATTCAGAAAAAAAAACAACTATGGTTAGTGATGTTAATTATACTATTAATAAAATCCTAAAAATTAAGTTTAGTATTATTGTTTATGATATTCGATAATGAAAAAGGGGGAGAGGAAAAGGGAATGGCATTGACTACTCAAGGAAGAGCACTGAAAAATCAAGTTAGAAATATCAAATCAAAACCAACTTGGGGATGGAAGTTGATGCTGGAGTGGTGGATCCACCTGAAGTTGAGTTTCCAACACTCAAGGCCCACATGAATGGTATTAAGTTTGTTGCCCCACTCAACCCATGAGCATCCTAAAATAAGCTAGTCTCAAATCTTGTTGAACAAATAAATATACCAGCAAAATGTCCAATAGTTGAGTTATATAATCACAAAGAGATTGTCTATATGTTCTAGTCACCTGATTATAACAGTATGGTAAACACACTCTATAGAAGAACAGGTCCAGGAAAAAAGTATAATAGCATATTAATTCATAATAGTATTGTACAGATGAAGGGAAACCTTATATCATGGAAGAACAGTTGTCAATTCCATATGATGAGCAGTTATAAGGTCTAGACCTTGGAAACTAAACTGATCTTGGGGCTCAGTGAAGAAGTTTTCACCTTTAGTTTTTGTTTTTTTTTTTATTTTTATTTCAGGGTATTATGAGGGTACAAACATTATGGTTACACTTTTTGTCTTTGCCTCACCCAAGCCAGGGTTAAAGGCATGCCCTTCCCCCTACAATGCTTTAGTTTTGATTGTGGTGTTAATGGACTTTTTAAAAAAGCAGTCTGCACCCAGGCTGTAATATCTTCTCTGATAATGCTTGCCAGAGAAGTATAGGGAGGAAATGTGTTTAGAAGACAAGAAATTCTGATTCTGAAACTGAATATAATGAGTTTTCAGTAATACTTCTCTTTCCCCAGGCAATGAGATTTTGGAAAGAGGAGATGAGGAGGGCAAAATACAATCTCATGGTATCCTTTTTTTGGTTTGAGGATCAAAGATAAAAAGATGACATCTTATTTTGAAAGGATAGGGTTGTGGTTGGAATATCCAATCCTACTCCAACCCTAATCCAGCTGTTTATCTTTTTCTTTTTTCTTTTGTGTCTTTTTAGTCAAAGGAAGCACCCCGTGTTATAATAAATTTAGATTTCCTAAGAATATCCCTTGAAGCAAGGAGAGTCAAGACTAAATCAGTGTTCTCTGAGATGTTTCATACTGATTTAGACATCACACCAACAGCTCCCTATAAATTCAAAGTTAAATTTGAGATTCAATTTAATATATTATTTTGTTCCCAGATGTCCCTCCAAAAATTGCTTTGTGGTTAGCAGGAGAGTCTTGAGACTTTTTGATGAAGTAAAGTGTCTTGTGACACTGAGAGTACAGGAAAGCATATTTATACATTAGAGAGATAGGAGAAGAGGGAGCAGATCTTACTGTAAAGAAAGAAGTAAGCTCATTTTAATTTTTTGAATAACACCGTATTGTTTTCCATAGCAGTTGTACCATTTTGCATTCCCACCAATGGTGTGTAAAGGTTTTAATTTCTTCATGCCCTTGCCAATACTTGTTATCCTTTCTCTTTTTTATAATGGTCAACCTGACAGGTACGAAATGACATCTCGTTGGGTTTTCACTTGCTTTTCTCTGATGATTTGTGACAGTGAGCATTACTTTATATATTTTCTGGCTATTTGTATGCCTGTTCTGGAGAAATGTCTATGCGTGTCTTTTACCCATTTTTTAATTGGGTTATTTCTTTTTTGCTATTGATTTGCAGGAACTTCTTTGTATTTTGAATATTAGTGCTTTCTCAGATAAACAATTTGCAAATATTTCTCCCATTTCATTGGTTGCCTTTTCACTTTGTTTGTTGTTTCCTTTGCTGTACAGAAGCTTTTGGTTTGATGTAGTCCCACTTGTCTGTTTTTGGTTTTATGCCTATGATTTTGGTGTTGTATTCAAGAAATCATTGCCAAGACCAATGTTAAGAACATTTTCCCCTATGTTTCTTCTAGGAATTAATAGTTTCAGTTCTTACATTTAAGTATTTTATCCACTTGGAGAAGATTTTTTTGTTTATAGTGTAAGATAAGGATTCTTTTTTTTTTTTTTTTCCTTTTGTATAGGGATATCTAGTTTTCCCCCACGTTTGTTGAAAAGACTGTCTTTTCACCATTGTGTATTCTTGGTACGCTCATTCAATGATTCTTTTTTGAGCTGTCTATTCTATTCCATTACTCTATGTGGCTTATTTATGACATTATCATACTGTTTTAATTACTGTAGCTTTATAATACATTTTTAAATCAGAAAGTGTGATGCCTCCAGCTGTCTTCTTTTTCAAGATTAGCTATTCAAAGTCTTGAGAGTTCATATAAAATGTAGGATATTCTTTTCTATTTTTGTAAAAAATTCTATTTGTATCTGGATGAAGACAGTATTGAATCTATAAATCACTTTGGGCAGTAAAGACATTTTAACAATACTGGTTCTTCCAATCCAGGAGCATGGGATGCTTTTTTCATTTGTGTCATCAGCAATTTCTTTCATCAGTGTTTCGTAGTTCTCCTTGTAGAGATCTTTCACCTCCTTGATTAAGTAAATTTCAAATTATTTTTCTTTTCAGCAATTGTAAATGGTATTGAGATCTTGATTTGATTCTCATCTTAGTAGTTATTAGGGTATAGAAATGCTCCTGATTTGTGTATATTAATTTTGTAAACTGAAACTTTACTGGATTCCTTTATCAATTGTAGGAGTCTTTTGAGGGCATCTTTAGGGATTTCTAGATATAAGATGATATCATTGGCAAACAGGGATACTTTTACCTCCCCTTTCCCAATTCGGATGCCCTTTATTTCTTTCTCTTGTCTGATTGTTCTGTCTAGGTTGTCCAGCACTATGTTGAACAGAAGTGGGGAAAGTGAGCATCTGTATCTTCTTCCAATTCTAAGGCAGAATGCTTTCAACTTTACTCCGTTCAGTATGATGTTGGCTGTGGGTTTGTCAGATATGGCTTTTATAATTTGATGTATGTTCCTTCTATGCCTAGTTTGTTGTGGGTTTTTATCATGAAGGGGTGCTGGATTTTATTAATACTTTTTCTGCATCTATTGAGATGATCATATGACTTTTGGTTTCTAATCCTGTTTATGTTGTGAATCACATTTATTGATTTGTATATGTTGAGCCATCTTTGCATCCCTGGAATGAAACACACTTGATTATGGTGGATTATTTTTTTGTCGTGCTGTTGGATTCGATATTTTGTTGAGGATGTTTGCATTCATGTTCATGAGGAATATTGGTCTGTAGTTTTCTTTTCTTGTTGCATACTTTCCTGGCTTTGGTATCAGCATGATACTGGCTTCTTAGAATGGGTTAGGGAAGATTTCCTCCTTCTTGATATTGTGGAACAGTTTTAGTATAATAGGTAACAGTCCTTTGTAGGTTTGGTAGAATTTGGCTATGAAATCTGGTCCTTGCCTTTTGTCTTTTTGGGAGGATTTTTATTATTGATTCAATCTCACTACTTGATATTGGTCTGTTCCGATTTCTGTTTCTTCCTGATTCAAGCTTGAGTGATTTTGTGTTTCCAAAAATTTATGCATTTCCTCTAGGTTTTTTAGTTTGTGGGTGCAGAAGTGCTCATAGTAGTCTCGGATGACCTTTTGCATTTCTGTAGTATTTGTTGTAATGTCTATTTTTCCTTTCTTACTGAGCTTACTTGAGTCCTTCCTCTTCTTTTCTTGGTTAATCTAGCTAGTGGTCTGTCGGTTTAGTTTATCTTTTCAAATACACAACTTTTGTTTCATTTATTCCTTATATTTATTTGTTTGTTTGTTTTAATTTCATTTAGGTCTGCTCTGCTCTCTGTTATTTCTTATCTTCTGCTAGCTTTGGGTTTGGTTCATTCTTGTTTTTCTAGTTCCCTGAGAAGTGACAATAGGTTTTTATTTGTGATCTTTCTGTCTTTTTGATGTATGCATTTAGTGCTATGAATTTCCCCTTGGCAGTGCTCTTCCTATATCCCAGCAATTTTTGGTAGCTCATGTTTCCATTCTCATTCCATTCAAAAAGTTATTTGCTTTCTGTCTTGATTTTGTCATTGACCCAAAGATCTTTCATCATCAAGTCTTTTAACTTTCACGTATGTGTATAATTTTGAGAGTTCCTCTTGGAATTTATTTCTAGTTTTATTCCATTTTGGTTTAAGGAGATAAAAATATAATTTTTATTTTTAAAAATTTGCTGAAGCTTGTTTTGTGGCCTAACATGTGGTCTATTTTGGAAAATGTTCCATGTGCTGATGACATGAATGTATATTCTTCAATTTTGGGGTAGGATGTTCTGTAAATGTCTGTTAGGTCCATTTGTTCTAGAATCCATTTATGTCCAATGTTTCCATGTTGATTTTCTGCCTTGATGATCTGTCCAGTTTTGCCAAGTGAGTTTTGAATTCCTCTACTATTAGTATGTTGCTGTTTATTTCATTTTTAGGTCTAAGTAGTATTTGTTTTTTGAATTTGGGAGCTCTGGTGTTGAGTGCATAAATATTTAGGATTGTTATAACTTCTTATTGAATTGATCCCTTTATCATTATATAATGACCATCTTTGTCTTTTTTTTTTTTTTACTGTTGTTGATTTAAAGTCTGTTTTATCTGATATAAGAATGGTTCCTCCTTCTCACCTTTTGTTTCCATTTGTGTGGAATATTTTTTCCACAATCTTACCTTTCATCTATGTGTCTCCTTATGAATTAAATGAATTTCTTGGAGACAGCAGATATTTCAATTTTTTTTTTAAATTCATTCCATCAACCTATATCTTTTAAATGGGCCATTTAGACCACTTACATTTAATGTTAATATTAATAAGTGAGGTACTGTTCCATTCATCATATTTATTATTACCTATTTGCTTTGTGTTCTCCCTTGTGCTACTGTTTCATAGGAGGTGTGAGTTTTTACTTCTCCTTATTTTTATACTGGTGCATGTCAATTGAACAATTTTGTCAGTATTTAGAGCTCTTTTGAGTATATCCCATAAGGGAGGTATAGTAATGACAAATTCTCTTAGAGTTTGCTCATCTGGGATAGATTTTATTTTTTCTTCATTTATGAAATTTAGTTTTGCAGGATATAAAATTCTTTGCTGACAGTTATTCTGTTTAAGAAGACCAAAAATGGAACCCCAGTCCCTTCTGGCTTATAAGGTTTCTGTTGAGAAGTCTGATGTCAGTCTGATGGATTTTCCTTTAAAAATTACTTGATGCTTTCATATTGCAGCTTGTAAGATTTTCTCCCTCACTTTGACATTGGCTAGACTGATTATTATGTGTCTTGGTGATGTCCTATTTGCAATACATATTCCAGGAATTCACTGAGTTTCTTGTGTCTGGATATCTATATCTCTAGCAAGAACAGGGAAGCTTTCCTCCATTATTCACTCAAATAAATTTTTGCATCCATTTCCTTTGTCTTCTTTTTTCTCAGAAATACTTATGATTATTATGCTTGTACATATCACATAATCCCATATTTATCAAAGACTCTCTTGATTTCTCTTTTTTCTATTTTCTTTACTTTTTGACTACCAGTTTGAGTCGAAAGCATTGTGTTCGAGCTCTGAAATTCTTTCTTCTGCTTGGTGTAGTCTGTTATTAAAACTTTCCACTGTATTTTGAAATTTTCTAAATGACTCATTTACAAGAGATCTGTCATTTTTCTTAATACTATCTCTTCAGTGAATTTTTTGTTTGTTTCTTTCTTTGTGTTGGTTTTCAACATTTTCAATGATCCCATTGAGCTTACTTGTAATCCATATTTCGAATTCCATACCTGACATTTCAAAGATTTCCTTTGGTTGAAGGGTATCCTAGAGAGCTAGTGTGACCCTTTGGGAATGTCAAACGAGCCTGTTTCTTTGTTTGTTTGTTTGTTTTTCATATTGCCAGCATTCTTATCCTCATTCCTTCTCATCTGAAATCCATTCTCTTGGCTGAAAATTGGTAGTTTTGCAGTACAGCTTTTCTCCTCTGCTGAGAATTCTGTTGTTCAGTGCAGAAAGATTCATTGCCTTTTGTCTCATGCTGGTAGGCACCCACTGTGGTGTTGCTGGCAATTTGGGTCAGTTGGAAATCAGACCCCTAGGACGGAGTTCAGGTGCCAGTGGTAGTAGACTAGGTTTGATAATTCTCAGTTCCCAGGCACCTGAGTGGCATACATGAGTACTGCTCTGGAAGAATGCTCAAGCAGGAGAGGGGTGGATGCACCATGGGGCTTTAACTCTGCCTCTCTCTTGTGTCTCTCTTTTACCGTATGGCTGTCACAGCCCACGCTGGTTCTGGGGAATATTCATGTAGAGGGGTGGGCTGGTCCCCAGGCCACTGATGAAAGCTTGGGCAGGGGCAGAGGGGGTTCCTCTTTACCATGGCAGTAGAGGTAGATGGCTGTGGGGATTTTCTGGTGCCTGGGTCTCCCGGTGGCAGCAGTAGCAGTGACAGGGGATGGGGCCTACTAAATGGTATCAGCAAGAGCTTGAGGCCATACGCATTTGCTGCAACCTGAGTCCTATCTGGGTGGCAGCAGCCACAGGGGCAGAGGAGTTGGGGCTCACTTGGCAGCATTGACAGGGGTGGGTGGCTCTGTGTGTTTGTTCCCTCCTGGGTCCTCTGGCAGTGGCAGGTGCAGCAAGGGAATGGAGCCAGCTTGATACTTGTCAGTCAGTAGGGTGGCCATATATGTTTGCTCCTGCCTGGGTCCCCCAGTAGTGGCAGCAGCAGGAGCATGGTGGCACTTGACCCCAGGGCATGTGAGAGCACCTAGCCTCCCCACTCCCTCCCTGGTCTGTGCTGAGGAAGCAGCAGTGTATATACATATACACATATAATGCTGTTCTTTTATTATGGTGCACTGCTAGGTTTTCTTCGAATGTTTGTTCTTTTCCATAAATTTGAATAGAATGCTTTCTCAAGGTAATCATATTTTTTCTATTGAAAGTTATCAACTGTACAGATTCCTCCTCTTAATCTCTCATGTTGCACTTTCTCCTTATATTTTGTATTTTTTATAGTTCTTCAATTTTTTTTCTGATTTCTTATTAAAAAGAGAGTGATCTAAGCTTGATTGTTTACCAGCAGAAAATAAATGGAATGACCTATGTCTCTTTTGTATTCGGGATAGTTACTCAAACTTTCTAAATCTAAACTTTCCTGAGAATTTCAAGAAAATTGCTCTATCATCTCTTTATTTGTTGCATTTCTGTGAAGAAATTTAATGGAATTCTTATTCCAAATTGTTAATATATGTTTATTTCCAACTTATTTTGAAATTTTCTTATTGAAAGAAGTCATAATTTTATATATTTGATGAGGATTGTATTAAATAATACATGCAAGTTGCCAATCATAATTCATGGTTCACAATCACTATTGTTTTCTAGACATTATTTTTATCATTCAATCTGTGAAGCTTTTGTGGTGTTTTAGTTTGAACTTCCAAAGTTATGGTGCAGTAACACACATCCTCAAAATATCAATGGACTTATAACCACGAACAAGTATTTTTCAGTAAGGTTACCTTTTAACTATAGTGGCTATGATTTATGATTTGAAATGTTCCATGTGTCTTCTTCAAGTTAAAATCCATGTTTGAAAGTAGCTCATATTCAAAGCATGGCTTTCTCACTGGCAAAACCAAAGAGCAAAAATAGAACCAACTGTGACGAAGATGTCTCCCTTGATATACTGTCAATTCAGATACACTGTCAATATTTATTTGATAGATCTGATAAACTGAAATTGAAACTCAAGAATGTGTTTAAGTATTTTCAAAATACATTATAAATATATCCAATATATATTAGATAAATATATCCCAGTGAGGAACCTCATATAATAATAAAAATGAAGATTTAAAAAAAAATTAGAATAGACAACAAAAGAAGAATTCAAAACAGATCAGAAATGAGTCATTCCTTTCAACTAAGGATTTTCACCCATGTATTAATGTGAAAGAAATTGAAATTTAACATCAGAAACTCACTGAATAATAGAACGTTTCTCTTTATATAGAAATGTGTTAGATTGATGGTCAGCATATTATATCCCATGGACCAAGTCAAACTATCTACCTATTATGAAATAAAATTTTATTGAAAGGCAGACATGCTCCTTTACCTATTTTCTGTGGATTCTTTTATGCTAAAATGGCAGAGTAGAGTGGTTGCAATAGAGATTGTATAGCCACAAAGCCTAAGAGATTTACTGCCTGGCCCCTTACAGAAAATATTTGCTAATCTCAGGTTTAGACAATTACATGTTCTTCTTCAAAAATAAACTATCAATATTGACCTTTTTTTTACACTGTCAACAAATCCTTTATTTATAACCATGAAGTCTGAGTGTAAAAAATAATCAAAATTCAATTATTCTTAAAAATAAAATTCTCCAGTGATTTTAAGCATTTAAGATCCTGATTTTGAAAGTGGACACCCAAAGAATCCAAAGCTGCGTACAGAATGCCAGTTTATACAGGATTATCTCTGTGTAAACATGGTGCAAACTAGCCATTTGATAACCAAATGAATTTACATATAATTCAACACCACAAAGGAAATTTTGAAAACAATTATTGAATATAAAGTAGTGTGGGAAATCTGTGTGTGACACAGATTTAAATATCACAGAAATGATAGTCTAGTAAAGGGGGACATGATATGAATAAGTAAATATTTGTGCATTTAAAAAAAATAGATACATGAAGGAAACCTAACAACCGGTGGGATTAGTGACATGCTTCTTTAAATGTCTCTATAATGGAGCTTTCTTTTGAAATGAGTTCAGAAGTCTGATTAGAGGTTCATAAAAAGTGTGATTCTATTTGCAAGAAAAAACGGTAAAAGAAAAAAATTATAGCATTTTCTCAGTTTTTTGTCAGTACAGTTCAAGCCAATGTCATAAGTTTACAAGCTGTTCTCATACTGATTGCTCAATGTTGCATCATCTAATTTATGCTGAATTTCCACTCCTTTCTCAACAGGAGTTCTAGGGAGAAATTAGCAGGTGTTTAATCATTAATATTTCAAGGTGCTTTTCAATCACAGGCATATGCCAATATGATAAAATAATAATGCTAAAATAATGCTAACAGTTCACTTTACAAAAGAAATATCTTTGAAGATGTTTACCAAATTTTTAATATATATGTGTACACATATACAGAAAAAAAATCAGAAGCCTGTCATTTCCCTGTCATTGCAAATGCGTCTTAACTAGGTGTGTGCTGCCTTGAAATGATCCTGTGTTTGTGAGATATCTAAGCTTACTAATGGGTCAAAAACAAATCTACCCATGTGTGTGGTTTCTAAAACTGTGAAAGATTCTTTACACTGTGAAGAGTCGGTGGCATTTTAAAATGCCAAGCTTAGCAAATGTGGTTAGTTAGGCATATTTAAACTTTCATAGAGTGAAAATGAGGTTAAAAGGAAAAAAAGAAGAAAAAAACTTCCCGCTAATATCTGAGGGCATTAGAACTTTAGTGACAGAACCAAAGAGTACAGATTGTGACATCAAAATATGCATTTCTAACTTTAGATTCGGGTCAACATACTTCAAAAGAAACTTAGTATTGATGTTGTAGCAATTTCTCATATGACACATGCATGCTTTTCCAGTGTCTGGTTGACAGAATTTGTGAGAATTGAGGTGATAACCCAGCAGGAAATGAAATAAACAAAGGCAGAGGCCTTGAAAATCTTTATTCAGATTTTTTCTTTTTTACCTCCAACTTCCTTTTGTATTAAAATCATCTATTTTTGCTGTCTAAATGCAAGTACAATATTTAACTAGTATAAATTATTTGGAAAATGTGAAAATAGATTTTAAAAGTATAAAATCTCTTTATATTTCTATAGTGCAGCAATTAATATTGATTGCTTTTTTCTTTCGGTACTTTGTTTTCTTCCTTTAAATATAATAATAATGAGTAGAGGCAAAAAAAAATTCCCACTTTCATTTCTTTTTTGCTTCTTCTTTTTTTCTAAAATGACACTATCCCCCCACACCCTCCCGGCCATCTCTGGAGTATAATTTTGGAACATTTGTGACAGGATGTTAATTTGGAAATTTCCTGTGAGTGTCTGAGATGGAATAGATACCCAATTCTAAAGTGAGTTGGGAGATAGGCCAAAATGCATATTTCCAAGGAAACAGTTAGGTATTTTTTTTCCCCAAAACTTAAAAAGTCCCAACTTGCATCAAAGATATAAAAAGGATCAAGAAGGGGTTTTAAACTGTGGGTTTCTGAAGACATATCCTTGGAGAAAATTGTTGCCATGCTTTGAAAACCCCTCCAAGCCCCGGCTCAAATGTCACCCTGAAGAAATGAAGGGTGAAGGTGACTTCTAACCCCAAGGCTGATGGAAGGCCCTTCCACAAGATCAGCTAGAGAATTAGCACCAGGTATCCTGCAATTATGGGTTTACCCATGCATTACTTTGGTATTTAAAGATACCAGTCTGCAGCTACATGTCTTTGACAGGATGTTAAATAGAGAAGAGAGAAGAAAGAGAAAAGGTTTGAGGGTGGGAGAGGTTGTTGCTGACTTGAAAAATAGCTCCACTTCCTTCTGATAACTGTAAATAGTAACTGAAACACGAAACCCAGGGATTAGATATGGAACTCAATCTAGCTGTTTATGACCAGGGTCATCTTAAAAGAAATCTTGCCTCAGACTGCCTGCTAGGCTAGGATGGCAGGACCATAAAGCAGAGGTGATGTGAAGTAAACTTTAAGACACTTAATTACTGAAAGAGGAACAGGAGAAAACAGATGAGGAAGAGGTACCCATGGGAATGCCCGCTAGAGAGAGCAGAGGTGAAATGACAATTTGGCTACACTCTTTCATCCTTTCACTCCTCTACCATCCTTAAGCTCTGGCAGAATATCAAACAACTTTAGTGAATGAAGGAGGAGGTGGGCAAGAAAGGACCATATTCTGTTCATTGAATGCAAGTGAGAATCTCAAGCTACTGGGGATAAAGTGAGTGAGAAATCACACCTTTGATCAAGGACTGAAGTATAATTAACTTATTGAATAAACATACTGAATTTTTGGAAAAATGTGTTTTGAAAATTAAATTGACTCTAAATATATTCTACCATCTAAGATTAATTAAAAAATAAAAGCAAGCCTTTGGCCTACTTTAGTTTTCATACAGTGCCATTGAAGGGGCAAGGAAGCAAATAGGTTTTAATACATTTTTTGTTCGACTTATATAGCCCATAAGTTATTATATATATATATATATTTGGATGATATAGCTTTAAAAAAACATCGCATTTAAGAAAGCAGGGAGAAACTCAACACATACGGAAAGCCAGTTTTGATGAGCAAATATTTGTCCTGTTAGGTTAGTCTTTTGTCTAGGTAAGTAAACTGTTGCCCTGATAAGGCAACCTATGGCCAGATAGAAAATCATTTATCCAGGAAAATAGGTTATAAGGGTTTCAGAGGCAAATGCTAAATTATTTATTATTTTGTCACCTTGACTTCCTAGTCAAAAATATCCTAGTGCAAATAGCTGAATTATGCAAATTCAAATGATCTCTTAGTCCTCTCCTTGCGTAATAAACATGGCCATCCGGGTAGTGAATTGAGTTGTTAAATTTGCATATCTGTGTTCCATCAGTGGTGCTCCATTCTCTGTTACCGTCTTGTGTTCTTATTATTTCTGTTGCATGATTCTTTGTTGAATCACTAAACAGGACAGAAATTGCAAAAAAGCATTTAAAACTCTGGAAATCACACATTTGAATACTCTGACACAGACTAATATTTAAATAATAATTTTGATAGAATTTTTAGAGTGCTACCAAGGCCAGAGTGCCCAAATTACACTAAAAGAAGAAACTAATTCTCACTCATTTCAAAAACATCACAAAATCTGATATGTGGACATTTGCCAAATTACCTAAGTTTTTGTGATATACTTGTGTGTTTCTTGGATCATTTTTGTAATATTAAAGATCCTAGGATACCTAAAATTATGAAAGTAAAATAATTTTCTCCCTAGATGAAGCATACAAAATCTACGTATACAGAGGGCAACTTTACTATATGTAGGGCTTCTCTGTTTTAAACCCCACCTGTCAACTTTCATGAACTTCTCAATCAAGGAATTTTATAGCCTTTGGGATATTGGTATCTGTCCTGTCATTCTCTGAATGATAGCTATAGGATTTTTCCACTTTTCTGAGCCTCGTGCGTATTGTGAAATAGAGAGGCATAAGGACAAAAGAAAGAAATTCAATCCAGAATTTCCCTTCAGTTGTTAAGGCTCTATATTTTAAATCAAGGCCAAGTTGTTTTGGTTTTACTTTTTCCTCCTTTTTGAAATAATTTATCTAGTGATCACCTTTTCCAAGAGAGAGAATTAATGCAATAAATTTAGCCATTTGTACTATCAGTGACTGTGCTTAATGTAGACATTAGTTTACCAAGGTAGTAAATTTCTGTTCGGTTTTCGGGTAGAAGCCAATTTTTGTTTTAAACTTTATTGAGGAATAATTGAATTACAATAAACTGCACATATTTGAAGCATTTATCAGTTTGGACATCTGTACCCGTGTTTGAAACCGTCACCACAGTCAGGATAACAAACATTTCCATAACCACAAAAACTGTCCCCGTGTTCCTTTTAATTCAAGGCTTCCTCTGCCCATCTCCTGGCGACAGTGTCACTGACGACCTTTCTTCCATATATTTGGCATTGTTAAAACTTCAGCAAATGGGATACACTGTGTATGCATTTTTGCTGGGATTTTTTGACTCAGAGTAATGATTTTGACATCTATCTTTGTTGATTCAAGTATCAAAAGTTCCTGTACTTTATTGTTGAGCATTTATCCATTGTATGAATACTCCACGAATTTATTCATTAACCTGTTTCATTTCAGTTGTTTCCATCCTGGGGCTGATTTGCTCATAGTATTTTTGTGCTATTTTTTTAATGTCTATGGAATCTGTGACAACCTCTTTTTCATTCTGCAATTTGTGTTCTCTTTCTTTATTTCTTGATCAATTTAGCTAGAGGTTTGACAAACTCCAACGTACTGGCTATAACTTTGTTAGTTTTCTCTTTTGTCTCTCTGTATTTAATTTCATAGATTTCTGCTCTTATCTTTAGTTTTCCTGTCCTCTAATTACTCGGGACTTACTTTTCTTCTTTTCTTCTAATTTCTTAATGTGGAGAGCGAGTTCACTGAATTTATCTCTTTCTTTTCTTAAATAAGCATACTTTATGTGCTTAATTTTAAAGGACACGTTGTATAACTTTGATCCATTAAATTTACTGAGGTTTTTTATCACTTAGAACATGGTCTCCTTAGTAAATACATCATGTGCCCTTGTTAAAAATGTATTCTGCTCTTTTGGAATAAACAAAGTGGTTGATAATGCTGTTTAATCTTTTGTGTTACTGATTTCGTTTTGTCTAGTTTTTTAATCAATTGCTGACACAGGTACACTAAAGTCTCTTTCTTACAGTCTGCAAGTGTCTATTTTTGTATTTCGTTATGCCAATCTTTGCTTCCTGTATTTTGAGGCCAGATGCATCCAAATTTATAATAGTTATGTTTTTCTAAGAAATCGTCCATTTTATCACTACAAAGTTTATCTTTCCCTTTGTGTTAATATTCTTTTCTTAAAAATTATTTTATCTGATAAATTTTATACTCTAAACTTCTTAAACAGATGGCATACATACATTATTTTTCATATGCTTACTTTCAAATTACCAGTCTTAATGTACCTATTATAGTCAGCATACATTTGAATCATGCTTTTTAAAAATCAAAACTGTCAATATTTTCATTTTAATTAGAGTGCATAAGCTATTAATATTTAATGCCCTTACTAATTATGGTTAGATTTAAGTGTATCATTTTATTTATGCTTTGTGTTTGTGATCTATAGTTATTTTGTTTTATATTTTATTCTTCTGTTTTCTTTTTCTACATTTTTGATTATCACAATATACACAGGCATATTTCATTTTATTGTACTTTGCTTTATTGTGCCTCACAGACATAGAGTCTTCAAAAAATTGATTAAAAGTGGTTTTCTCCAGAGGTGTATTTTAATTTCTTGGTTTTCATTTTTATGTATCTGTTGTAGGTTTTTTGATTTGAGTTTACTATGGGGCTTGTAATAAAATCTTATAACCAATTATTTTAAACAAATGACAACCTAACTCTGCTTACAAGAAACAAGCAAACAAGCAAAGAGAAAGTTAAAAGAAACTCTACACCTTAACTCTATTCCCCCTCAGCTTTTGTTAATTTTTTGTTGTTTTCATTTATATCTTTTCATATTTTCTAGTTCTTAAAAAGTTGTTCCAGTTATCGTCTTTGATAGATTTGTCTTTTAGTCTTCCTATTCAAGAAATAAGTGGTTTATATGCCATAATTGCAGAAATGGAGTCTTCCATATTGGTGTCCTTACTGTTAGCAGTGAGTTCTATACCTTCAAATGATTTCTTACTGTTCATTAATGTCTTTTTCTTTCATGCTGAAGAACTACTTTTAGTATTTCTTATAGCACAGGCCTGGTGTTGATGAAATCCATCAGCTTTTGTTCTGGGAAAGTCTTTATTTCTCCTTCACATTGAACTGTATTTTTGCAGGATACAATATTCTAGGGTTGAGGTTTTTTGTGTTTTTTTTTTGTTTTTTTTTTTTTTTTTCCTTCAGCACTTTGAATATGTCATGCTACTGTCCTGGTCTGTGAGGTTTTCACTGAGATGTCTGCTGCCAAGCATATTGGAGCTCCTTTATATGATTTTTCTCTTCCTTTTTTCTTTCTTCCTTTAGGGGCTTTTCTTTATCTGGGACCTTTGGGAGCTTGATTATTAAATGTCTTGAGGTATTCTTGTCTGGGTTGGTGTTCTGTGACCTTGTACCTGAATATTGATATTTTTCTCTAGGTTTCAAAAGTTATATGTTATTATTTCTTTGGATAAACTTTCTACTTCACTCTCTATCTCTACTCTACTCCAAGGTCAATAACTCTTAGATCTGCCTTTTGGAGGCTATTTTCTAGATCCTCTAGATGTGCTTCATTCTTTTTTATTCTTTTTTTTTTTATTTTTTAACTGTGTACTTTTAAATAGCCTATGTTAAAGGTCACTGATTTGTTCTTCTGCTTGATCAATTCTGCTGTTGAGAGACTACTGTATTTCTCAGTTTCTCAATTGAATTCTTAAGGTCTGGCGTTTCTGCTTGATTTTTTTTTTTTATTATTTTGAACTTTTTATTAAATTTCTCTGATAGGCTTCTGAATTCCTTTTCTGTGTGTTTTGAAGTTCATTGAACTTCATCAGGGCAGCTATTTTGAAATCTTTGTCTGAAAGCTCACATATCTCTATTACTCTGGGATTGGTCACTGGTATCTCATTTAGTTCATTTGGTGAGATCATGTTTTCTTGGCAGTCTGGGCTTGGTTCAACCTGTCCTTTTTGAGAAGGTTTTCCAGGTATTCAAAGGGAATTCAGTGTTGTGATCTAAGTAGTTGGTCATTGTAACCAAATAAGCACTGAGGATGGCCCAAGCCCAGTAACACTGTAACTCTTGCAAACTCCTGGTAGTATCTCTTTGGTGGACTTGGGTAAGATATGGGAGAATTCCCTGGATTACCAAGCAAAGTTTTTCAATTACTTCCCTCCCTCTCTGTGCTAAACTGATGGAGTTAGGGGAGGAGTAAAATGGGAACTCCCTTCTGACCACGAGCACCAGGTCACACCTGAAGACAGTCCAGTCTCACCCAAAGCCCATGGCGACTATTGCCTGTCAACCTCTGATATTTATTCAAAGCCCAAGAGCTTTTTAGTCAGTAGGTGGTGAATCCTGCCAGGACTGAGTCCTTCCCTTCGGAGCAGCATATTTCCTTCTGGTCCATGGTGGGTCCAGAAATGCCTTCAAGGAACTAAGGCATGGACTTAGGGGCTTTAGGAGTCTGCTTAGTACTTTATTTTACTGTGGCTGAGCTAGTACCCAATTCACAAAATAAAGTACTCTGAATGTTTCCCTTAATTTTCCCTAAGTGGGAGAAGACTCCCTGAGCAGAAATGCCTATAGTTGTGAGGGAGTGGCACAGGTACTGGCTTGTCCACCAGTGCTGGTGTCTCGCTGGGTCATTTGCACCCCAAGTCCACTGGCTCTGAGCCAGCACAGTTGCAGGAATTTCCCCAGGCCTGCAGCCTTTGTGGCCTGACTGCCTTACAAATTTAGTCCAAGCCCCAAGTTGCTTTTTTGTCAGCTGGTGGTGAGGCTAGCTAGATTCAATTTGGGGGCAGAAGATTTCTCTCTGTCCAGGATGGTCTAGATGCTTCCTTTGTGGGCATTGGTGGCACTGTGCCCTGTACTATGTTCCCCTGTTCAGGGCGGTTGTGAGTTTCAGTGCAAAGGCCCATAATCACTTTATTCTCCTTTTCTTGGACACACAGATTCTCTCTCCACTTGACATGCTGGTGAAGCAATGCTGGGGGATGAGGGTGGGGTTATGTAGGAAATGCAAGATTGTCTTCTGCCTTCTTCAGTGCCTCTTTCCTTGATATAATGTTAAAACCAGGTAGTATGATTGCTCACCTAATTTTTGGTTCTTCTGAAGGTGCTTGCTTGTATGGATAGTTGTTGCATTTGGTGTTCTTGCAGAGGAAGGATGCTGGAGGTTTCTATTTGGCCATCTTGTCCAGCCTCCCCCCGCCCCGTCTCCGTGTCATATTTTGGTAATTCTAACACTATTCCAAACATTTCCATTATTATTATTATATTTGTTATGGTGATCTGTGACCAGTGATTTTTGAGGTTACTATTGTATTTATTTGGGGGCACCATAAACTGCACTATTATAAGACAGCAAACAATTTGTTCTCCTATTGAGCTCATCTAATGAAATTTTAAGTTTGAATATTGTGGTTGTCAGTTTCAAAGTCTTTTCTTGTTTCTTTTAAAGTTTAAATTTCTCTGAAGCTCACTGTTTATATCAGTTATATTTGGTTTTACCTAAGTTATCATAGTTTCAGAGATATAAGAACGTCTTTAAAGTCTGTACTTGTTAATTCCAGTATCTGCCTTATCTCACGGTTAGCATCTGATTGTGTTCCCTTGAGACTTAGTACCATTTTCTGTTTGTTTGGCATATTTGTCTATTTGTTTTTAATGTTGAGTAATTTTGGATTTTATTCTCGATAACATGAATGTTGTGTTGTGTAGCTACTGAATCTTGCTAGAATGTTGAGACGTTTGGCTTAGCAGACAATCTCCTCAGCTAAGTTCAAATTGCAAGTTTTGCCTTAGCTTTTATGATGGGCTATTCAAACTTCAACTTACTTCTTTATACCTGTGTTATGACAATTTGAATCTATCTTATACATGAGTGATTCAGGTGTATAATTATTTTCATCCATCTTCCCAGAGCCAGATCGTGCAAAAAGGCATTTGTGTTTCAGCTCCAATAACGATGTTTGGTAGTCACCCATTGATTTTAAGCAAAATGCTCCTCTGAGATTCTTGTATATTACTCTGCAGTTTTTGGCAACAATTTACAATCATGGTCAAGTGTGAGGCAGTATTATTGGTGAGTAGGGTGCTAGTAGAGTTCTCAATCCAAAAATCCATGCTGAGTCTTCATTATAAAGTTTGTAAAAGTTAAACAGCTTCCAAATATGTGTCATCTGTAATGTAGTCACTTTTCAAGCTAAATTTTACAAAAGTCTAATTAAAAATTTTATCTCCTATTAAAGATCCATAGTGGTTGTTTTATGAAAATAGCAACTTCCATCTCTATGTTTGATTTGATGGGAAATTTTGGACTTTTGACTATCTGGATTATCATATTGTTTGCCATATAAAAAGTAACTAAGTAATTCACTGTAATTACCCATGAAACCAACTGTTTCATTACAAGAAAAGGAGGGCTGTGTGATAAGCAGAGGGAAAGAGATAAAAACCTAAACATTGGCTCAATTATACATTTTAGCCAAATAAAGAGAAAATCTTAATCAGATATTTGGTGTTGCTAAAGATGTAACCATCATTACCTAGAATATGGCGTTATGGGTATTATAGTAAAGAGATAACAATGATCTGAAAGCAATATAGACCCTTAAATAATCAGACAGAAAACAAAATATCTAAGGAAAAAACCAAGTGAAGGTCAGTAGATTTTTGCCCCAAGGTCAAGAGAAAGGGTATAAAATGTATTGGTCTCTGATGATTTTCATGGAGTTACATCAACACCAACAACAAAATTAAGATTCATGATAGTTATGCAGGCCTAGGGTGAAAGATTGTTTAGAGCTAATTTTAAATCACAAAGCATCTTTCTGATATTATGACAGCAAATATGCATTTTGATATATTTTCTTAGAGTCAGATATTTTATATCCTAGTGCATAAATTCCAAGTTTTCTTGAGTTTTAATGAAAATAGAAGAGGAGATTTAGTGATTGATACCTCCTATATCCATCTACTTTGCATACCAATAATACAGTTTAATGAATTGAAATTAGCTCAAAGGTTGGGACCGATTGGTCTACACTTGCCAGGATTGGTTCAGGATGGTGAGCTATTTCTAGCTTGCATTTCATTCATTAATTTCACATGTCATTAAGTGAAATTCATTAATTCTTACATTTAATTAAATGGAAGAAATGTTTGCTTAAGTATTTTGTGCATTTTCTCTCTCAGAAATATTTTAATTGAAAAATCATGTAGATTAGGTAATGCATATGTTAAATAGCTTGATTTAGCCATTTCACACTGTATACAAATACCAAAGTATCATTTGGTACACTATAAATATATACATTTTGACTTGTTAATTAAAAATAATTTTAAAAAGGAAGATTAAACAGGACAAACCAGATATTTCTACTTAGAGAGCATCATAATTCAGCATTTATTTCTATCTATTCAAGTAAGACTGTGAAATGACATCCAGCAAAATAGGTTTTTGAGCTTTTCTAATTTCTGAAATAAAAATCAATATATTTTTAAGAGTACTGGACTTAAATTTCCAGTTTTTTTTTTTTAAGAAAGACTTCCTTTGTAAATTGGAAGTTTATCTATGTTGAGAGGAAATACAAATGTATATTCAGAACCAAACCACTTGCAATTAATTCTACTTGACACTTTGATCCTAATACATCTTGTGTTTCCTTAGCTTTTATGGTGCAGAAAAGTAGAAACCAATTATTTCTTGATGAGGAGTAGTGTTTGCAAAATTGAATCCTTTACCTGAGGAAGAGTATGAAGAAAATGTTTGACATTGCTGTTACAACTGTAAGACTTTTTCTTTTTCCTTTTCTTTAACTTCAAAAAATGTAGGGGATACAAGTGTTATTTGTCACATGGATGGATTACATCATGCTGAAGTCAGGGCTTTAAGTGTACCCATCACCAGACTAGTGTACCTTGTATTCTATAGGTAGATTTTTATCCCTTGGGCCCCTCCCACCCTTCTCCTTCTTAGTTTGAAATGTCCATTACAACACTTTATGACCATATGTGTCCCTCATTTAGCTCCCACTTATAAGTGAGAACATGTGGTATTTGTTTTTTCATTCTTCACATACTTCACTTTGGATAATGGTCTCCAATTCCATGTAAGTTGCTGCAAAAGACACTATTTCATTCCTTTTTATGGCTGAGCAATATTTCATGGTATGTAAATAACACATTGGATTTTTCTACACCTCAGTTGATGGGCACTTAGGTTGATTCCGTATCTCTGCAATTGTGAATTGTTGCTATGATAAACATTCCGGTGCAAGTGTGTTTTTTTGATATAATGACTTCTTTTCCTTTGAATAGATACCCAGTAGGGGAATTGCTGGATTGACTGATAGGTCTACTTTTAGTTCTTTGAGGAATTTCTATACTGTTTTCCATGATGGTTGTACTAGTTTATTTTCCCACCTACAGTGTGAGTGTGCCCATTTCACTGCATCCATGCCAACATCTATTGTTTTTTATTTTTTTAATAATGGACATTGTAACAGGGGTAAGATGATATCATAATGTGGTTTTAATTTGCATTTCAATGATAATTAGTGATGTCGAGCATTTTTTCATATGTTTGTTAGCCGTTTGTCTATCTTCTTTTGAAATAAATTTGTTCACATCTTTTGCCTACTTTTTGATGGGGTTTTTTTGGGTTTTTTTGTTATTGTTGTTGCTGTTCTTACTGATTTGTCTGAGTTCTTTATAAATACTGGATATTAGCTTTTTGATGAATGTATAGTTTGCAAATATTTTCTCCCATTCTGTATGTTGTCTATTTACTCTGTTGATTATTTCCTTCGCTGTGCAGAAAATTTTTAGTTTATTAAGTTCCATTTATTTTTGTTGTTTCTGTATTTGCTTTTGTGGTCTTGATCATAAGTTCTTTGCCTAGGTCAATGTGCAGAAGAGTTTTCCCTGCATTTTCTTCTAGCATTTTTATCATTTCAGGTCTTACGTTTAAGTTTTTCATTTATCCTGATTTAATTTTTGTATATGCTGAGAGATAGGGATCCAGTTTTATTCTTCTGAATGTTGCTATCCAGTTTTTCTAGCACCATTTATTGAATAGAGTGTCCTGTCCATGGTGTATACTTTTATGTGATTTGTTGAAACTTTTTCTAATTTCAAGCTATGAAGACTTGAAATAACCTTATTCATTATAAAACCACTTAATGTACCTTTTATCTATGCAAATATTTGTGTTAAGCAAATATTCTCTTTTGAAATGAAGTTATTGTATAAAGTTGAGGACTTTAGGGGCATTGAAAATAATTTTTCATGGTGAAATGCAAGTTACTTGTCAATAAATTATGATTCATTTGGGAAATATATATATATATATATATATATAGAGAGAGAGAGAGAGAGAGAGAGAGAGAGAGAGAGTGAGAGAGAGAAAGATTTTGATAATACCACGTTACAACCTATAGTGTCTGTTTGCCTATGAGGTATGATTGTATGTATTTGCAAGTCCTTATAAAATGTGGAACAATTATTGTCATGAAATTTTGGGCAGAAGCAATATAGGTTCAAGTTCAAGCTAAGAAGAAGAGATTTGACACATTCTGAACAGAATCGAGAAATGTGTCAATAAACAAAGAATAGAAACATTCGGAGGTGACACCTCTAGTGTGGACATTGGATATTATTAGCTTTCAATATGTGATTTCTCAGGCATTGAAACTTAAAGGAACTCAAAGCAAAAAGGAAATACATGGTGATGTAACTGGGCTGAGAGATAATATATAGAAAAGCAAGAAAGCACCTCTGTAGCATTTTCTAGAAATCATAGATTTTGTGGATAAAAAAAGCTTCTAATAGGGAAGTAGAAAAAGAGAAACTTGAATATGTCAGGGTGAACATGGAACTATTTATACACAAAAAGTAAAAAAGTCTTGAAATATTTGCAGTAAGTAGAAATGCAGATTAACTTTCATAAGAAAAGTGTTTACAATTTTGAACCTGTTTATTGGTGTTATCAACCTGCTTTTGTTGATTTTGTCATTACTTTTCACACCAGATTACGAATGAAGAAAATTTTATTCCCTCTATGTTTTCTTTTTTCTTCTCCTTTTTTTTTTTTTTTTTTTTGAGACAGAGTCTCACTCTGTTGCCTGGGGCGAGTGCTGTGGCATCAGCCTAGCTCACAGGAACCTCAAACTCCTGGGCTCGAGCAATCCTACTGCCTCAGCCTCCCGAATAGCTGGGACTACAGGCATGCACCACCATGCCCGGCTAATTTTTTCTATATATATTTTTAGCTGTCCAATTAATTTCTTTCTATTATTGGTAGAGACGGGGTCTCGCTCTTGCTCAGGCTGGTCTCGAACTCCTGAGCTCAGGACGATCCGCCCGCCTCGGCCTCCCAGAGTGCTAGGAATACAGGCGTCAGCCACCGCGCCCAGCCCCCCTCTATGTTTTCTTAAATCCTATGATTTCTAGATCTACCACTCACTAAGGTGTAATCATAATTAACTTAGCTAAATATATCAGTCTCAATTTCTCAACCTGTGTAATGGGACTAATGAAACTATGTCAAAAACAAATATCCTCTTAAAAAGGGGCACAGGATATGAATAGATATTTTTTCAAAACATATAAATGGCCAACATGCATATGAAAAAATGTTCAACATCACTAATCATCAGAGAAATTCAAATCAAAACCAAATGAGATATCATTTTATACCACTCAGTATGGCTGTAATTAAAAAGACACAAATAATAGGTGTTGGAGAGTATGCAGAGAAAAGGCAATTCTTATACACTGTTGGTGGGAATACAAATTAGTATAACCTCTATGGAAAACAGTATAGAGGATTCTCAAAAACTAATGATAGAAGTACCATTTGATCCAGCAATCCCGCTACTGAGTATCCACTCAAAAGAAAAGAAATAATTATGTCAAAAAGATAACTATACTTGTATATTTATTGCAGCACTATTTACAACAGCCAAGACGTAGAATCAATCTAAGTACCCAACAACAGATGAATCGATAAAGAAAATGTTGATATACACAATGTAATACTATTCAGCTATAAAAATAATAAAATCATATTATTTTACAGCAACATGGATGGAACCAGAGGCCATTATCTTAATTTAAGCAACTCAGAAATAAAAAGACAAATACTACATGTTCTCACTTGTAAGTGGAGCTAAATAACATGTGCACATGGATGTAGAGTGTGGAATGATAGACATTGGAGATGCAGAAGGATGAACAGGTGGGAGGGGGATGGATGCTGAGAAGCTACATGATGTATGCATGTAACAAAATTACACCTGTACCCCACAACTGTATGCAAATAAAAAAATTTTCATAAAGAATAAATATGGCACTGTGTGCAAACAGCTTAGCAGGGTGACTTTTTTGCTCATTTTGTAATTGTCATATTATTTTAAAATGATTCAGCCATATCTGTGAAAACAGCATAAATGTAAGAATAACAAAGAATCAGTTATATAGGCATTCTAAGTTATGGCACAAAGGTAAAAAAGTTGACATGTTCCCGTGGGTCTGAATGATTATAAAATATGAACATTAATGGACCATCAGGAGGCAGAATTGGGCAAGATTAAGGCACAGTGAGATTTTTGGAAAGGTGCCTCAAACCGTGTCCAAACACCTCGCACAATGCAAGGTTCATTTTAAGTCTATTCTGGGAACTTTGCCCAACGTACACAAATACTCACATACACGAGCTTTCTTGCAACTTTCTTTCCACTAAATAAAAGGCTTCAAGAAGATTTTCCACTGCAGAGTTCCATTTAGTTTCTACCTTTAACATTATGTCAGTCTTTTTGCATATCCATTGAAGTCCTGGGAAACTCTTTCTGTACCGTGTGTGGTCTAATCTGTAACATTTGTGAGTGTCAAACATCTAAAAATTGAGGATCAATAGTGTGAATAAACAGCTCTTCTACAGTTGACAGTGATATCCACACTTTAAAGGGTTTTGTTTTTCTTGTCTGTGTTTTTTTCCCCATATTCTTTTTTTATTATTATTTCAGAATATTATGGGGGTACAAACATTTTGGTTACATATAATGCCTTTGCCTTGCCCAAGCCAGGGCTACGAGTGTGCCCTTCCCCCATATAGTGCGCTCCACATCCATTAGTTGTGAGTTTACATTAGACGATATGTTTTAGGAAATACTAAACAGTGGACTAAGAACCTATGTAATTATATATTAAGGACTTTTTTGGCCACAGTTGCTATCTCACGTCTGTCTGTGTAACACTATACATAAGGAGAAGAAAATAAAAATGATTTAAATAAAAAGTAGAGTAGTCAAAATATGGCATGCTGTAACATTCACAGTATATTGTGACAGCTAAGTAAAGGCATGTTTGCCTATACTATTTTAAAGCAATAAGTTTATCTCACAAAATTCTAGTAATGCTGTGGACCACATTAACATTTTTTCAAAATGGAAGTTTTATAACATGAATCGAACATTATACAAGCAAAGGGATATCTAAAGAATTAGTATGTTGTTTGTATATTTAAATTTTCCAAGAATATAAGATAAATAGACAATTATCTGATAATCATTTCAGGACTACTTCCACTTAAACATGTCAAAGGAGCTTTCTGCTAAATAAGCAGAAAGTTGTTCTAGACACATAGAATATCACAGACAAGTTTTACAAAGGAGAAACACAATATTTATTTAGTGAAATAATGTTACATATAAAAATAGATAACATTTTCTCACTAAAATATATTTAAATGAAAATGATACTGCTAGTGAAATAAATTGACAGAAAAATGGCTGCATATTTAATATGAGGATTTATAAGAGAATTATTTTTTTAAAGAAAAGTCAAATGAGGCTCTTAGGGAGAATTCTAGACCATCAGGGAAAGACTTCCAGCTTTAGCGTGTGAAATGTGAATTAACCTGGATCTGGCATTTCCTTATATGAGACTCAAGGTAGTTACTTTAATAACTTTGAGAAATATCTTCCAGAAAATTAAGTAGGTACAATGATTATTAAAGTCTTCCTTGTAGGCATGTTTTGAGGGTTAAATGTTATAATTTTCATGTAAGTACCTATTAGGGGGATTTATTGTAAATTTTGTGTGTATATATATATAATATATATATATATATATAATATATATATATTACTTTTGAAACTACCAAGCTGTTTTACTGTTTTATTCATGTTAACTACTGTAGTTCTCTGGCTCTCTATTTTGTCAGACATTAAATAAGAAAGTTGGTCTGCATAATCTCTAAGCTCCCTCATATTTCAACTATAAAGTTCCAATTAATATTATTTACCTATGATTAAATATTCCATTAATAGTCTTCATTTATTAACTGGTAAGACTTGTTTATATGTATTTGTGCTTGTGTGTGTGTGTTTTATTTATTTTAAGATGGTAATTCCAGGTAAAGTTTGAACTGATATTCCTGATACAAAGGATTTCCTCTCTTTCATGTCATAAACCCTCAAGAATGGTTTGTGAAGAAAAAATAAATTCAGTCGTGTAATGTCATAGTAGTAGAATTTTCAGAGTATTTTCTTATCATTGGAGTTGCATCAAAGTTTTATATTTTCTTTAGAAACAAAAATATAGTACTGCATTATTAGTCCAGGTCCTCAGAGAAGCAGATGCCAGAAAGAGATTCAATGTTTAAGGAATATATAAGGGGAAACACTAGCGTGAAAGGGAATAAGGAGGGGCCTTCAATCCTCACAGTGCAATTCTGACTCCAAGTAAGGGAGAAAAACAAACCAAATGAAAGTGTATCAATGGCCTTTCATTTTAATGAAGCTTCTTCAAATTTAGGAAATCCTTCAGCCAAAAGCAGCTTACAAAGTAGTCTAGTCTTCTAGGAAATGCTCTGCTTCAGAATCTCCACTGCACTCACTCATGGGAGTCCGGCCTTAGCATAACTATGGGATGGATTTTCAAGGACTAAGCAACAGCACTTGGTCAATCGTGCTCTCTGTAGGAAGAGGTGCGCTAGTATGCTCACATGGCCACCACACCTGTGACTGTTTTCCAGGACTCTCTTATTGGTGGCAAAAGATCCTAGGGTCTTAGAGTGGTAATGAAGTTAAAGAATGTCCTGTGTCACTATGAATAAAGAAAACTTGTTAGACTTTTGCGAAAATTCTTATTGGCCACTGGCATCATGGGAGTAAGATACATGCTACTACTTCAAACTTAATTCAAAGGGTGGATATTTTCTCTGAAATCTTCTTTAAATATTACTAAGATTCAGATATTTTCCAAAAAAATCCTCAATAACTTAGCCTATCCTCTCATAGCAACTCACATTTATATATATCAAAACTAACTACCCCACCTAAGCTTTTGAATAGCTCCCTGTTCCACCACAGCTATGGCTAAAAATATTTTATATGACTCTGAATATTTGCTTATGCGCTTTATGTTATCCCACTGCACCTACATATGTGACCTTTGACCGATGTTCAACAACCAGAAAATCCTATGCTAAGTTACTTTAGCATCTATCATTTGTCAGACATTATAATGTCTGAACTGTTACTAAAAAGATATGTAAAGTGCAATGTCAGTCCAGATGTGTTCCCCTGTGTTGACCACACAGACCTACTAAACTCTTTCAAATCTGTTTTTTTCCCCCAAAATCTTAGTATTTTAAAATAACATACTTTTCCATTGATTTCCCCCTTTTTCTAAATGATCATAGATGTTTATCTCTGTGTAGACACACAGATATATTAAACCCTTTGAAATCTGTTTTTTCTTCCCAAATCTTAATATTTTAAAAGATAACATATTTTGCCATTAATTTCTCCTTTTGTCTAATTGATCATATCTAAAAATGGAAAATAGTTAATATGGTTGAACTGAAACATTTAGAACATTTAAACCATCGATTAGACTTAGATGCAGTCATAATTTACAATTTTAATAGTATGATACAAGATATTCTTAGGAAAAGTAGCATATCTTAAATGGATTTTTTTCTTTATGAGTTTACATTAATAACAAAATTTATTGTAGACAATATTTACAAGAGTTATTATGAACTGTAGTTTACTCAGGGTATTGAAGAGAAGATGGTACAGATAGGAAGATACAACGCAACAAGGCAATATGTCTTCTTTAATTACCAGCATATTTCCTTTACTCTGATTCTTAATTTCCTCTTGCTTTGGTCCTTAGACTTTAGAAATTTTACACTATTATATAAAAAACAGACAAAAAATAGATAAAATAATCCATCCAAATGTCATATAAAATTGAGACCTTGCTAATTAACTACTTGTAAAATAAGGCATACATACAGTAAATTGGCAAAATTACTGTATTATAACCCTAGCTACAAGAAAACAATGTTAACTAATCTTCATCATAATGGTCTCAAAGAGTGATAATCTTACAAGTCTTAATTTCCTACTAATTAGACATCACAAAAAAACCACAATGTAATGAAAATATTTATCATATGTTAAAAACCATATTTCATATTAGCTTTTACCTAGTATGAAATATGCAACATAAATTCTAGGCAAATACAATATATTAATAATTACAATACTTAGTAACACAAACTATTAATGCTCTTCTTGAAAACAAGTCAAAAATGGAACACAAAAAATGGTAAACTCCTTAAATATAGACTTCTATTAAAAATTAAATATAAACTTTACAAAAAACAAAGGCACAGTTGGTTCAATTTATTTCAGCCTTGCACTTTGATTTGTATTAACTTCCTGCTTCCTCCTGCCTCCTCACTGGTACTTGTTTTCATGGGTGGTTTATAATTCATCATTACATTCAGTGAAGCATATGGCTCCTTCCACATGCACGAATTGAAATGCATGTTTTGGGACTACATAACTAAATATGGGCCTTTCCTTACTATCTGAGTATTATTTTCAGAAATCTCTGTGAGGCTGTAGCTACAGCAACATTTCTCACAGATCATCAACTCTGTCAAGTGCATTTAAAAAAAGAGTCAAATGGGCATAGGCAATTGTAGTGGCATAGAATAAGTTGTGTCTGTATTTTTAACTGCCTAAAAAAAACTGCAGGATATTTTAGCAATGAAAAAATACACAAATGGTATATTCATCATTTTCCCCTCTCTCTGGGTTCAACATGACACAAAGAAGAAATATAATTCTACTTTCTTCATCTTGTACCAATCGGTGTGGGGAAAATAGTAAACTTACCTTAAAAAGAACAAAAATTGCATATTGGGTATGTAAATATTCCCAAGTCAATCCTGAATATAAGGAATATTTATTAAAGGGACATATATAAAAATAAGCAATTTTGTAAAGGTGCATGTAAAGTTATGGACAATGAGATATGAGGCAAGTTCAAGGAAACTAAAACATGAATCATCATTTTATTACCAGATAAAGTGAAAGCATAAAATGAAACAAAATCTCTAAATATGAAAAAGACTGGCACTTTCTAATGCTAACAGATATAGCTTAAAATAAAATACAATAATTTAAATTATGAGTCAAAAAATGTACCAGCAACATTAATTTTAGAAAGTGTAAGAGAAAATAGAAGCATTCAAATAGACGGATTTAATTTATTTTTTAAATTGAGGCATAATTTGCATGCTGTGAAATTGACTTTTATGTTTGTAATTCTGTGTTTTCTCACATGCATAGAGTCCTGTATCCACCGGCTCACCCTCCCCTCATCCCCAGCCTTTCCTTCATGCTCCTTTGTAGTCAACCCCTTTCTACAACCCCAGTCTCTGGCAAACATTAACCTGTTTTCTGTCTCTATAATTTTGCCTTTTCCTGAATATCACATAAATGGAATCGCACAGTATGTGTCCATTTTAGCTGGCCTTCTTTGACTTAGGATAACGCCTAATGATTCAGTCATAATGTTCCGTACATGTAGTTGTTACCATGGACAACAATCTCATATATATGGATTTTGTAAGTTTTATCAAAGATTCTTATTCTATAAACTGGGGATGAGGCATAGGAGACTATATTTGTAACAAATTGTCTCAGATTATTTGATGCACGAGGTCTTTGGAATAGATTGACAAGCCCTGACCTGGCAAAGGTAAAATTCCCTTAACTAATTCAGAAGACTCCATGCAGAGTCAAAAGGGTAAAGACCTACAGCTCCTGGCATTCTATCCATTCTCAAATTTAGCAGAGCCTTGAGGGGGTCAATGGATCCTACTCTTATTGGTCAAGGTCTCATGCACTAATAGAAAGTTTAAAAAGTTTAAAAAGTTGAATTATTAAATCACAGATCTTACATTTAGCAAAACGTGATTGTCTATGTGAAAAGGCAGAGTTCATTGGTTATAAACAATGGGAATTCCTAAATCTAGAGAAGTAAAGCAGGATTAGCTTTCGCATTTGAGATGTTCACAATTAGGATTGGCAACAGGCACAACTAGTTCTAAAGATGCAAATATTTCTCTTCTTATCACTGTCTTAGCCTCTCTTTGCCCCATATTAGGAGTTGATTTGAGCTGTGCCTCTATCTCTCCCCCAAAACAGATATGTTGAAATCGTAACCCTTAAGTACCTTGTAATTTGGCCTTATTTGGAAATTAAGGTTATTTCAGATGTAATAGCTAAGAGGAGGTCATGGTCGAGTAGGGTGTGTCCCTATGCCAATGTACCTGGTTTCCTCATAAGATGACCAGGTGAAAACAAATGCACACGGGAAGAAACCCATGTGATGACATAGGCAGAGATTGGAGTTACTCAGCTACAAGCAAAAGGAATATCAAAGATAACCAGAAAACTGTTAGAAGTTAGAAATTGGAAAAGAAGAATTTCTCTGTAGGTTTCAAAGGGAAATATTCCTTTAAGGACACCTCGATATCAGACTTCTAACCTCCAGAACTGGGAAAAAATAAAAGTTATTTATTTATTTATTTATTTATTTATTAGAGTTCCTTTCCCCCTCCCTTTTTAAATTTCGGAGTATTATGGGAGTACCAATGTTTTGGTTACAAGGATTGTTTTCGTACTGCTTGAATCAAAGTTATAAGTGTGCCCATTACCCAGATAGTGTACATTGTACCTGTGAGGTATGATCTCACCCATCCCCACCCCTACCTGCATGATTTCTGTTGAGTTTTACTTCCATTTGTGCACGTGAGTGCTGATTGGTTAGTAAGCTACCCAATCTGTGGTGCTTCTTTGCAGTAGTCACAAAAAACTAATACACTCCACTACAAATAACCTGGATTTTTTTTCTATGTTAACTTTATTCTCATGCACTGCAAATTGGTTTCCTTTATGAAACAGAGAGAAGGGGAGAGATTGGAGGCATTATCATAGAATGTTCCATATTTATCTTTCCTTTGGTTTTTGTTTTGTTTTGTTTTGATCCCCAGAGAGAACCGAGTATTCCCCGCGTCTAGTCTATGCATATAAAATCCAAGGGTATAAGTATGATTGGTTAATCAGTGTGATTGTGGGGAAGGAGTATGGTGATTGGCATGACTGAGATGCTCACTTTCCCCTGTGGCAAGACAGGAGGAAAAATAGAGTGATTTGCAGTCTCTTCTAGAACCACGTGGAGTAGAGGTGTATAATGAGTGAGGGTAAATTCTGAGTGTGATGTATAAAAAATTTCTTTCTTGATTCAGAAGACTGATTTACATTAAAAGTAGAAAGCAATAGATAGATGCATATGTGCAGTTGGCTTTCTGATCTAAGGGTTCTGCATTGAAAATATTTGGAATAAAAAATGTATTAATACCCATGCTGAACACATGCAAACTTAATTTTCTTGTCATTATTCCTAGAACAATAAAATATAACAGCTATTTATGTGGCATTTATATTGTGTTGAATATGACACATAATGTAGAGATGATTTAAGGTATATGTGAGGATGCGTGTAGGTTATACACACCATTTTATACAAAGGACTTGAGCATCTGCTGATTCTGGCATCCAGGGAGGTCCTGGGACTGACCTTTAATGGATACCGAGGGACAACTATTAATATATATGCATATCTATCTATCTATAGATAGAGATAAATATATGCACATGTGCACACGACAATGAAATAAACGCATTTAGCCAACTTTTTTAATTTCTCCATTATTCGGTTGTTTTGAGAATCAACTGAGTTAATATGTGTTCACTTGGAAGAGTGTTTGAGATATAGTAAGTGTTATATAAGTGGTAACTTTTATTTAACAGGAATAAAGATTGCTTAACATCTAGAAATATGAGAAGATGGGGATTAATTTTGAAAATTACCATAATTAAAATGAAATATTAATTCACACAGTAATATGTTTGCATAAATTATCAAGGTAACATCAATTCATTGGTAGCAAATAAAAATTTATTTAAAAGTGTTTTGCATAAATATAAATATCTGAGAATATTTTCCTAAATGCAACTGAAGCAAATGGGAGTGAGTGAAGTACCAATAACCATCCATTTAAATACTTATAATAATAGCCACTGATAGTAGCAAGTATGTGTGGTGTGTAATGACAGCAGAAGTCTGATACTTACACTGCCAGTGGGGTTGTAAAATGTCACAACTTTGGCAAATGACTTGTAGGTTTATAAAAGCTAAACCCACCCTTAATATATGGCATTGCAATTCTACCCTTAGATGTTTATGTGAGATAAATGAAAACATATGTTCACAAAAAGATTTGGTAGCGAAAATTTATGACAGCTTTATTCAAAATGATCAAAAACTGGAAATAACACAAATGTCCATCAGCATGAGGACAGGTAAATTTTGATGAAGCTACATACAAGGAAATGCTTCTCAGGAATAATATGATATCAACTACTGATACAACCAGCAATATGCATGACTATCAAAAACGTTTTGCTGAGTGAAAGAAACTGGACAAAATAAACATACCATTTGATTTAATTTATATTAAATTATAAAGCAGCAAAAACAATCTATAGCGGCAGAGAGAAAAGCTCACTGGTTACATGGGCCCAGGAATAAGGAAGTATTAACTGGAAATATGGATGAGGGTTACATTTGGTATAATGGAAAAGTTCTATATTCCGATTGTGTTCACAGATACATGGGCATATGCATTTGACAAATTAATTGGTCTGTACACTTAAAATGGGTGCATTGTATATAATTTAAACCTCAATGAATGACAAAAAATTAAGACTGTACCTGATATTAAAATTTAACAATAGCAAATAACTATAACTGTCAAAATTTATTTGCCCCAGAAAAAACCGGACTCGATGACAGTGATTCTGACAAGACAGAAAAATCATTCTGTGATGGAAATGTTGATGAATACATTTCATAAACATACATTTACTTTACTAGTAAAAACTACCTGGACCCATACCTTTACTAAGTATTTCTAAAACTTTTTCAAATACATTTTTTTAATATTTTAGGAATTGGCCCATAATATTTTCTGTCCCTTGCTCTTGTCAGATCAACACATCATTCTTTATATTGATGGTGGTTATGAGATAACCACACTATCATGAGACCCATCTTTCTCAGGATTGACTTTGTAAAGACCTTTCTGTCTGTAAAAGGAGAGTGCTGATTTTCATATCTCATATTTTTTAAATGTTTTTTGTTTGTTTTCTTGCTTGTTTGTTGAGACAGGATCTTGCTCTCTTGCCCAGGCTGAAGGGCAGTGGACCAATCATAGCTTACTGAAGCCTTGAACTCCTGGGCTCACATGATCCTCCTGCCTCAACCTTGTAAATAGCTAGCTAAGACTACAGACATATGCCATTATGCCCGTGTAGTTTTAAAAAATTTTTTCTAGAGATGGGGATCTTGCTATGTTGCCCAGGCTGGTCTCAAATTCCTGGCCCCAAGCAATCCTCCTATTTCAGCCTCCCAAAATGCTGGAATTACAGGCATGAGCAACAATGCCTGACCTTTTTTTATGCTTTTAGAAACAGGGTCTCACTATGTTGCCAAGGCTGGTCTCCAACTCCTGGACACACAGGATCCTCCAGCCTCGGCCTCCTGAGTAGCTGGGATTATAGGCAGGAGCTATCACACCTGGAGGCAAAATACTTTTTATACCTCCTAGCAGAGTGGAGTATAACACAGGTTTTTCCTCTATTGAAACGGCAAAGTAATCATGACAATCAATGAGATATCACATAGAATAACCTCCAAGTGTTGGGGATTCCTTGAGAATCACCCCCAGTACAGATCATCTCTATGTTCTCCTCATATGCTGAACAAGCTGAGGTATAAAATTAGGAGTCAATGTAAAGACCAAAGTATTACCTTTGTTATGGAGAGAAAAGTAAGAGGACATAGGTTAGTATGAAAACAAAATGGATCCTCTCATGCAGAATTACGAGATGTAGCCCAGCTCTCAGAGCTGGTACTGGTCAGCAAGGCTTAGAGACCAGCATAGCAGGCAGAAAGCACATATTCTCTGTGGCCAAGCTGGATTCCCAGAGGGAGAAAGACGCGCCAGTTATTTATCCCAAATTTACAAAGACATTTATTTCCAACATGCAAGGGATAGAGTAGGAAAAAAAAAATGGAAAAGTAGAAGGAAACATTGGAAATGTTAAAAGAGCATTCTCCCCATGTGGCATATGCTTTCCCTTCCAGATTCAGTCTCCACCCTTCTCTGTTCTGATTATATCCCAGGGGGATGAATTTATGGACTGATCAATAGGGTTTCTTGCCCTTTATGTCACTGTGTTTATCTAATGGGAATTTAGAGGAGGTAAAATTTTACCTCTACCCTCCTAGGCTCTCTGGCTGGGGCCTAAGAATTAAACTGACATGAGATTCATCAACAATAAAAATACAGATTTTATGTGTACATGGGAGCACCCATAGGAAAGTGAAGACCCAAAGAAACAGAGCCACTTACATACCAATAGACGAAGAGTAGTAAATTGTGAAAACATGATGAGATAGAAGGACTTGAACTAAGTCAATTAATGGTGGAGAAATGACTACAAAGATGCAAATTAGTTTAACAAGACTTGTTTGTACAGATTTCCATGGGCCTCAGCTTCCTCTCTCTGGTGATAAGAATGTTTCTTTCCTCCTGGTACAGGGAGGGTATCTTTCTCATGATCGTTTCATCTCCTGTAAGCAGGAAGAAAAAGGCGGATCAAAGTGCTGCTCTTGCATCTGTTATGTTTTGAATGCCTTTAACTCAAAATAATCCTTACACCAGTGTGGAATATTTGGGGTGGTATATTCCGCTATCCTTCAGAAAACACTGACAGGAATAGGGTGATGAGGGTAGCCAGTGGCTTCATTTCTCTACCAAAGTCCAAAGTTATTGTTGGGTGATTTTTCTACAGCTCCAGTTCTTGGTCTCTCTGTGGATTAAACCATATTTTAAACTTTGACCCTTCTGTCCTATGGATGGTACCATCTCTTAGTTTGCTTTAATCCTGGCCACTCAGGTAAATAATCCTTTCTTTGACTCTTCATGATTGCCTGTTATAGAGTCCTGTCTGTGTTTTTGCCGGCTGATAGATTAAAATGGCAATTTGCTCCTGTTTCTCCTCATTACAACACAATCAAATGCTAACATCCAGATCCTGTCAGGATCCCCTTATGACAGAAAAAAAAAAAAAATTGATACCTGTTAGTTTGGCCAAAAGACCCCCACAGGCACAGAAAGGACAGCCCCGGGCCCCTTCCCTGTTGGCTTGCAGCCGGGGCCAGGCCACATCCTGTTATGACTGGCAAAAAACAGCCATGCTGGCTGAGCACCCTGAGCTCGGCTTCCTGCTCTACCCGGCTGCTGCAGGCAAAGCTCTCAGGCTTAAAACGACCACATCCTACCTGAATGTTCCAAGACCCCCTTTTTCACCCCACATATAAAAGCTCTGCCTCAGTCCTGGGCGGTGCGACTTCTCAGGCCCTGACCTTAGGACCTGTGAACCTCGCCCAGGAGTGCTTTAATAAAGCCACTTGTTTGGCCATAACTTGTGTCCGCTGGTCTCTCCACCACCGAAAACCTTATAATACCACCACAGTGTGCAAACACAATAGAAGTTTGAATAATTGACAGAACACAATCATATGCTAATGGATAACTGCTTATAAATATGGGTGCTTTATTAAGTATTTGGTGTCAAATAAGGAACACGTAAAATTCTTTTTAAAAGTCAGCTTAATCTTCTTACAGTTCTCCTCTAGTCATGATATGTTAATAATGGATAATAACTGTGTACTATACCAGTGTTTTCGGGTTGTTTCAATGTAGCCAGTTCTATGAAAGGGAAACAATGCAACTTCAGAGGATATTTTATTATTTTGTGGTCCAAGAAATATGAACATCTGTCACTGAAAACCAAAAATTTATCAATACATATTTTTCTTTGAACCAGTTTATAAAGATTTCATAGAAAAATTTACTTCACGTGACACTTTGCAGTTCCTCAGTTCCTTATCAGTTTAAAATGTGTATTTTTCTTATCAGATAGCTTACTGTGGAAAAAAGAAAACATTTGATATACACAGAAGGCTAATAAAACAGTAGCATCTCCTGTCTTTGCCCTAGCAAGTACAATATGGTTAGAATGACAAAAACTGCATTCCAAATACAGATAAAAGTAAAGAACATTTTTACTGACAAAAAGACATTTTAAGTACTTTGTAAATTTTAAACAACTTTAGATATGTGTCAATTTCCATACCCTTAAGGCAGTTTCAATTTGAACATTATGAAATCAAGCAGGTTGTGTCTCCCTTCTAGACCACAGTTAAATAAAATTGTTTCATTACCATATCCACCACTAAATTGCATGACACATTAGCATCTGTTCAGAAGTGAAGCTATCCCTGGGGCCATGTGCTAGAGAACTCTGTGTGTCCCAGTGAATCTGAGAGAAGACTTCAGATCCCCAAAATGTCTCCACAGTAATTTACTTTTAAACAGTGGGAAGCCTTGGTCTGAAAAACAGAACTCTTTGAAAAGATTTCAGTTTAATTACACAGATTATTTGTTTTCATCCTAGTCACCATTTAGAGCAGCATTTTTCTATCTTAACTTATTTAGGCAAGATAGATTGAATATGTACTCTTACTGGACAAGTCATCAGAGCAGATCAAAGAAGCAGTATTGTAGAGACTTTGACAAGTGAAACATTTTTTACTTAATTGTTTTTTTTAAAATTTTTTGTTTAATTTCAGAATATTATAGGGGTACAAATGTTTTGGTTACATGGATTGTTTTGTACGGCTTGAGTCAAAGTTATAAGTGTGCCCATCACCCGGATAGTGTACATTGTACCCGTTAGGTATGATTTAACCCATCCCCTCCTCCTCCCTCTCACCTGCCTGATTTCCATTGAGTTTTACTTCCATCTGTGCACATGAGTGCTGATCGGTTAGTTCCAATTTAATAGTGAGTACACGCGGTGTGTGTTTTTCCATTCTTGCAATACTTCACTTAGGAAGATGGTCTCCAGTTCCATCAAAATTGTTGCAAAAGGTATTAATTCATTTTTTTTCTGGCTGAGTAGTACTCCATGGTGTTCATACACCACATTTTATTAATCCACTCATTAATCAATGGGCACTCGGGTTAATTCTACACCTTTGCGATTGTGAATTATCCTGCAATAAACATTCAAGTGCAAGTGTCTTTTTGATAAAATGGCTTTTTTTTTCCTTTGGATAAATACCTGGTAGTAGGATTGCTGGATCAAATAGCAGATCTACTTGTAGTTCTTTGAGTAATCTCCATACTATTTAACATAGAGGTTGCACTAGTTTGCAGTCCCATAAATAGTGTATAAGTGTTCCTTTCTCTCCACATTCATGCCAGCATCTATTGTTTTGGGACTTTTTGATAAAAGCCATTTGCACTGGGGTTAGGTGATATCTCATTGTAGTTTCGATTTGCATTTCTCTGATGATTAGTGACATTGAGCATTTTTTCATATGTTTATTGGCCAGTAGTCTATCTTCTTTTGCAAAGCTTCTGTTCATGTCTGTATGGGTGAGGAACTAAATAGGTGGTGGGAATTTGTACAAGAGATTGAGACAGAATTCTCACACAAAGAATGAAACAGTTTTAAAGAAAGTTTACTTTACTTTTCAAACAGTGAGAAGGGCATGACACTAAAAGAAAGAAAGGAGAAGTGTTGTCAAGGGAGGGTAAGAAATTTGGGTTATTTATGAGGAAAAAGAGAAAGAAAAAAAAAAAGTGCTTCCGACCAATAGCAAAAACAGTTGTGAAGCTGCTGCATCTGCTTTTTTATTTTTTTCTCTTCTCTATGCGGCTTGCTTATCAGGGTCCTTGGAATCTGGTATGGTGAGAGCTGGAGCACAGAGTAAGCATCCCTGCTGTCCACTTAGGGTTCTTCAAGGCTGTGACAATGAACTCCTAGAGATAGTGAGTTAATCTTAAAGACAAAGAGTTGAGTCCCAGGTGTTTAATCAAACAAAACAGAGGACAGTTGTGTTGAGAATTTATTCCTCTTACTTTTTGTTTGATAGTTTATCTTTCTCTCTTAGCTAATTTATTAGCAAGGCTATCCCTTCACTTACTTTCAATTACCCTTTTAAAACTTTTTTAGAAGAAGCACAAACAGAAGCTATCAAGAAGAAAATAGGCCTCTTGAAAGATAAAGAAGACAACTTTTCCCCAGAAACAGGATTATGGTATGGACCTAATGATAGACCAATCTTTTCCTCAGGGCTTCCATTACCCGTTTTACAGTATGTTCATGAGCTACCTAATTAGAATGCAGACAAAATGATAACATGGGGAAAGTAATTCCATTGGAAGCCTCCCCTACGGCTGTACCAGGTTTCTTTTCTGCTGTTCTATCTGTCCCAAACATATTCCTGGAAAATCCCTTCCTGGGTCACAAAACATTTTTTTATCTTACTTTTAGGAACACTTAAGACGTGGCAATTGGCATTTGTTCAGCTAACTTCATCTCAGGGTGACAGATATGTTCTGGTGCTAGTTTGTATGTTCTTTCATTGAATTGAAGCATTCCCATGCTAAGGAGCTATGGCTGAAGAAGCAGGTAAATTGTTATTAGGAAAGGTAATTCCTTGATAGGGAGTTCCATCTAAACTCTGTATCAACCAAGAAATATGTTTTACTGGTTAATTCAACCCATTTGTAAAATTTGTCCTATATTCCAACACTTTCATTGTGTCTACCAACCCATCCTCTGCTGGACAATCCACCAATAGTATAATAACAACTCAATCGGCAAAACTAACAGAAGCTTTTGACCTTCCCTTGCCAATGGCTCTCCTATTGGTCCTGCCTAACCTGTGATCCACCCCATGTGGAAAACACCAGCTCTCTTTCTAATAAATAATAACAGGAAAGCCCATCTGACTAAATGAAGGAGCTTATGGACCCACACTTCTTAAAGGTGATATGCTCCATTATTCCCAAGGTCTCACAAAACTTCACACCAAGAAATCCAAATTAATAAAGGATTCCTTTCATAGCAAGTTCCTGGGAGATGAAGACTTAAAAATCACGGCCTACAACTTGGAGATTGTGTTTATTGGAAACAAAACCAAATAAAAGATTACCTCCAACATTATTGGAGGGGACCATATCAGGTATTGCTGACCCTAAAATCCCTGTGCCACTAAACTTAAGGGCATTATTGATTCACTGATTCATGTTTCTCTTTTTAAAAAGGCAACCTCACCAGAATAGACATCTTCTGTCACTGGGTATCTTCCATTGAAGCTGATTCACAGTCTTTCCGACTAGGATGGCAAGTAGCTGACATCTGAGGTAGTTGGCTTCTGCCCAAGATACTGAATCAGGCCTATAGAATCAGTTCTTCATGATTCTAATGCTTAAAGCACCTGAAATATTTGGTCATTTTGTAAAATTTTCCCATACATAATCTCTTAAAACACTACCAGTCTTATTTTTTTATATAATATATATAAAATATGATATATATATGATATATATGATATACATATATATATATATATCCCTCCTGCCATCACCATCCAACCTGTCCTCTTGCTCTACCTTTTGTGACTCATGATTTAATAATGCCCCAAAACTGATGTACTCAAATTATAGTACACTTACCTGTGCTCCACTAAGATTTATTTTTGTCTGTGAGGAGATCACCATCCATGGGCCTATAAATGTCTAAGAGCGTGGAATGATGAAGGTCAATGTTTCTTAAGATATTTGGTCACTCTTTTATCTATATATAGTTCAGAAAGAAAAAAAAAACTTGAACTAGCTCCTTCAAATTTTGTCTAGTGTAAATATATTTTAGACAAAGATTCTATTTAGGAAAAACCTGAGAATTATCTGCCTGAACATCAAGAAGATACCTCCATGCATTTCACTGGAAGAATACTTTTGCCTTGGTGGGGTGTGACTTCCCATCAACACATGAATAGATATCATTATATAACCTTAGGAAATATTACTGAGGAAACTGATGCTGCCATTGCAGCTCAACAAAAAGCTATTGATTAGCTGGCTAAAGTTGTTCTAGACAATCAAATTGCTTCAGATAATATATTAGCTAAGTACTGAGGTGTATGTATGGTGACAAATACCTCTTGTTGTTTACACATAAATACTCCCCATGAAGAAGAAACTTATCTAGAAAAAATTAGAAAAGAAATCACTTGGCTACAAGTCTCTGAAGAAACTGGATTCATTTTCTCGTGATGTTTTTATTTGGTTCCCTAATGAAATAGATTTTTTTTTTGTCCTGGCATCCAAACTTTCTTTTTGATTATAATCCTTATATTCATTATGATTCTACTATTTAAATTAATAATGCTATGTATCTCTAGTCATTTTGTTTTCCTTTTTCCAAGGAAAAGAAAAGCATGGTATTCTGGACTAGAGATGACTCAAAGATTAACAAGAATTATGTAAATTAATGACTGGACTAAGGTCACATTTTTTGCCATTTTGTGATGCCATCCCAGTTTGACTTTTCGGTGCTCTTAAAATTCAACACTGAAACATCTTCTCATTCCCCACATGTGGAACAGGATTAGCCATGAATGAGGCTTCCTAGGTGTCAAGGGACACCTTGACAATCAAACTTTGATCATCAAAGCTTTCAAGAAGAAACAAAAGAAACTTCTTATCTGAGGAATATGAGCCCCCTTTAATTACCAGGCCCAGAGAGGCATTGGAATGAGATAACAGTCATGTCCCTCCCCTCCGCCCCTACTTGAGCTAAGCAATTGTCTCTTGAAACTGCTTGTTATGTGTACCTAACAATGCCCCATGCTGGACACCATAACCTCATACTCTGTAGTTTAACAATGTATAGCCAATCACTAATTGGTTTATTTCTGTAAACCAATGAGAATTCATGACAAACGACTTTGTATCAGCCTACTCCTTGTCCCCCTTTTTGCCTTTAAAACTCTCCTTGTAACAAAGGGTGAACAGAGCATTTCCCAAGATAATTTGGAAGTATTTTCCTGGCAGCTGTCCTGATTTTGACTCAAGTAAACCCTAAAATTATATTTTGTGTATCAGTTTCTTCCTTTAGGTGGACAAATATATTCCCTATCTTGATGTTCTCTTTTTTTTCCTTAGATTTTAATGGAAACTGATAGCGATGGAAGTGCATAAAGGAAGTCATTATATCAGTAGAGAATATTTTAGAACTTGAGAACATATGATTAATTGTTTACTCCATTATTGTTCATTTTATATAACCTATTGAATAAATTGTTCCAGCCACAGTGTATTTTTTTGTTTGTTTATTTGTTTATTTGTTCTGGGGAAGTGTAATGCTCATCCACTTATCTTAGGACACACAAACTAGTTCAGGAGTGCATTCTCTACCACCTCTCAATACCTATTTAAAAGATAATCCACATTTACATTATGAATCTATGTCCCTTGTTCAGAAAAGAGTGCAGTGACACCACCACTCCTCCCATTGTTCATACTAGTTAATTAATTCATATGTTTACCATATATTTATAAGGAAAAATTAATATATTGGTTCACTATTATTCAACAGTTCTGCAGACTGATACAGGTCTCACAGAACTAAAATCATGGTGTTTTTAGGGCTGTGTTATTTTCTGGAGGCTCTAAGATAGGAATTGTGCCCTTGCTCATTCAGGTCACTGGAGGAATTTGAGTTCCTCACAATTGTAGGACTGGAATTACTGTTTCCAGGCGGGATGTCAGTTGAGGACTGCTGTGAGCTTTTAGATGCCACCCATATTTTTTCTGGCTAATATCCTCCATTCTCCATCCGGAAACTCATCTGCCCAGCTGTGGGGCAGTTTCCCTCATGCTTCAAATCTTTCCCCCTTCTTATTCCATCGCATATTTTTATCTCATCCAGGAAAGATTATCACTTTTAAGGTATGAAGTATTTAGATTAGACTGACCCAGACAATCCAGGATAATCTCATTATCTCCAGGTCCTTCACCTTGATTACATCTACAAAGTCTATTTTGCATAACAAAGTAACATTCTCACTGGTTCTGGGAGTGTACATCTTTAGGGCTTGGAGTGTACATCATTAGGGCATTTGTTTACTATATTTTGAAATAAGCAAAAATATTATTTGATATCCTTTCAATAGAATACTGTACTCTTTGGGGATTTTCTAAACCTATGGGCAGTGCCATTTCCATTAACATCATAATTTACAACAATCCAGGTCAGATTAATAGTAACATAATTTCAATAATATTCAAACATTTGCTCCTACAGGGATCTGTTCCACCACTCCTTCATGTTATTTTTAGCACGAATGACCTCTTTACACATTGCATGCCAATTAACATAGATTTATAATAATTACTTTGCAGTTTCTTTTGTGCAGATAAGAATACCTTTGAAGATAAGAACTTGAAGCTTAGGAAGATGTAACTTGTTGCAGTTTAGTGGCAAGAGCCATGTAACTTAATATTTTTATATCTAAAATGTATCAAATTTCTAGACTGAAAAAATCTACTAAATACTAAAGAAAATTGGTGACAATAAATGTAAACCGTAAAAAATTATTATAATATTTTACAGCATTGGAGTCTATGATCCTATACGGAGGTGGTGGAGAAAGAGAAAGAGAGAGAAAGAGAGAAAGAGAGAACAGACTCAATAAAAGTATTAATATAATAAAATGACCACAGACTTTTTATGAGAAACACGAAAAGTCAAAAGCAATGAAGCAATGCTGTCAAAATTGAAAACAAAGGAAATAGTGTTTGCGCCAAAATTCAATATCCAAACAGTCAATCAAATATGAGAAGTTAATTAGAGAATACAACTTCACAAAAAATTACCATTCCACCTTTCTTAGGATGCTAGTAGTAGGAGTATTCCACCTAAAATGAGGAATACACGGGATAAAGGAAAAGAAAACAGAACATTCTCTCCAGGGAAGAGATGAATAGTTACCAAGATAGCACAATGCACAAGACCCAGCTAACCACTTGCCCAGATTTGAGCTAAAAAAGACACTTCAACATGTGTTAAAAATTGATACATTATTTGATGCTGAAGAAAATCACAATATTCTTCTCTAAAATACAAGGGATTGTTCAGCTAAAGGTTAAAACACAGAGGAACACTCTACCTCTTACCTGATGGAAGGACAGCATTTACAAAGAGATCTTCCTGCCCTCTTTTCTGCCCTTTCCTGCCTATAGATAGAACCCTTCACAATGTTTGCTTATCAGCTCAGAGACAGCAGCACCAGAAGATCTAGGAGAAGGCTTTACTATTCCCAAAAATTTACCTTCTAACATTTTCTCATCTTTTGGAAGCCTGAAGATGTTCTTTTCTTTGTCTTATCACTCTGTAGAATGTATGGCTCTTTGTTAAAATATTATTTAAACAAGGCCCCTAGGCCACTGCCTGAGAGAGAAATACTTTTCTACTGAGGCCTCTCCTGTGTGATGGGTAGAGCATGTGTTAATAAACTTCTACTAGTTCAGCTATTGCTAATCTGACTTTTGTTTTTGGGAGAATATCTCAACTAAGCTATCAGAAATAAAGAATTTATATTTCTCCCCTATAATGCAAAACAGCTTGAAAGAAAGTTGATATCATTAGTGGATAATTTGAAAGCCCACATCTCTTGGAAGAAAGAAGCAGTTGAAGTGAGGAATGGGAGCTGACAGCCACTGATCTGTCCCTATCTCTAAAATGTTATTTTAAGATTGTTATATAAATTGAATCATACAATGAGTTTTTGTGATGCATTTTTCAGTCAGCATAATGCTCTTCAGAGTATCCAAATTGCATGCACCAATAAATTGTTCCTTTTTTGTTGCTGAGTAGTATTCCAAGAAAAGGATGTGCTGCTGTTTTTTTTCACCACTCACCCGTGAAGGACATTTGGGCTGTTCCAGTGTTTGGCTATTATGAATAGCGCTGCTATGAACATTTATATAAACACGCTTTCATAAACATAAGTTTGCATTTGTCTGTGATTAATTCCCAAGAGTTGTAGGCTACCGTATTTATAATATCCATGAATCATTTATGTTTTTTTAATATATCTGTGTTCTAGAGCCCTGCTAATGATTTTTATTTCTTTTTCCATTAATTACATTTTTTCTCCTGTTTCTCTAATATAAATAATACAATTGTGAAAGTCTCCTCCTAATAGAAACTTTTTCTTCAACTTACTTTTATCCATTTGCTTGTTTTGATCTCTGTTGTTCATGATAGTAACTTTACAAAGCCATGTACTGATGCTTGTATTCTTTTAGTATTTCAGGTTAAGCTTCTAAATTGTTAACAGAAGTTTCCGGACCCATTATTTTGGCTTGCTAGCAATATATTTTATCGTAATTCATTGGGAAGTAACATTTCACTGGAGGATTCTTATTTTCTTTAGTTATTACCTGCTAAACTTGACAGACCACCACAGAAATTTTCTTCTACGCCTTTGCCTACAGAATGTATGGAACTAGTGATTAGCGATATGTACTATGTACGGGTAGAAGGTTAGCTGTCATAACATTTGCTATAATATGTAAGTATACTTTAAATACAACCTTTTCAGTATTTTTTTTTACCCCAAATATGCAGGAATTCCTTAGTTCAGAGAATCTTAATATTTTTTGGCATGGTGTTACCAGAGGTTTTTCCATTTTACCAGTCTTTACGAAGTTTCATTTTTAGCTTTGCTTTGTTAATACTCATTATTCTACTTTTATCTCCTATTTTATTTTTTAAGATAAAATATATAAAATATCTACTGCCTTGTGATGGAGCCTATTGTCTCCATTCCATCTGACTACTCACAAAGAGTGGCTGAAACCTGAAGGATTATTTTTCAGATTTTAGCAGTTGCCACCAGAGAAAATTGTGTGTAGTGTGGCAGGATATACATTAAGGTTTGTGTGTAAACTATGATTGTGCTATTTTTTTAGCTCAGGCCTACCTATTATTCCTTTAAATAAGACAAACACAAAAAAGGACATGAAATTTGATTGACTGTTACATAAAAAACTTATTGAATGAATAATCACTGTGTTCTTAAAAAAGTTATATCATGAAGGTGGTAACTGAAAATTAAGGAATAAATTGTATTAGTACTAATGATTGTATGACTTGAATATCTTTGCATGAATCACAGATTCTAAGAATATATGTCTTTATTAAGCTTATAAATCTAAACTTAAAGATATCTTGGGAATAGTTAATTTTAATGCTGTACACTTTTTAAAAAGTAAAAAAGTAAAATAGCATATCCATAGTTATATCTATCAGCAATTTTAAATTTTATTTGACACATTTCTATAATCCCATTGGATATAAATAGAAATTCATAGTTAGTAAGTTGAATCTATAGGAATACAAAGCAAGAATATAATTGTTACTGCTAAGAAATAAATTATTTACATTATCAGACATTAACTGGCATGGCATATTATTAGACTGACTACATATCAGTAAATGAAACTTGTGTCTTGCTTACTCACTAGCCAAAATATCGAGAATAAAATTTCAGATTTTACAATCTATTAAAACTCTTAAAACATATGAAAGAATACACCCACATGGCAAGTCAGTGTTCTGAGTGTTAAATATCAAAGAATGATAAAAGCAGAAGCTTTTGATGACTAAAAGAACAATAACTATTTTCGTATCACAGGTTTTGTCAAAAAGTAGTTCCCTAGTGTTAGATGCAATTTTGTTGATTTAAGATTTTTCTTTTTTCCTAAATCCAGAAGTCATTCAGTGTTTTCAGAATTAGTATAGGCTTTGTCTGAAGAATATTAATTAGTTTCTTACAGCATTTTGTTGAAGCTTGCTAAAAATAATCAAACTGTCTAGAGGCTGAATAATAAAATAGAATTTAATTGAAATTATTAATTTAACCAATTAGATCATTTCTTATTATGTGTTTGTGAGGCAACATTTTTCATAGAAGTTTTCAGCTCTGATATTTAACATGCTTTTAAACGGTCTGATGGCTTGAATTTTAAATGACCAAAATGTACATATAAATTATTTGTAAGACTTAAACGTCTATCTTATACAAATAATCACATTTCAGATTTTATTAAAATTAATTTAAACTAAAAAAGTTTATTTTAAGAATATTAAATTTATTTTCTAGTTTCATGATTCCTTTTGAAAACCAGTGCAGCTCATATTTATACATAAATTATGTAAATATAAGTTACAAAATCTTGCTAGAATTTGACAGTATGAGAAATAGAAACCATTTCTGATACAATGCTTATACTTCCAATGCTTTCATTCCCACTATCTTTAAGAATGAAGATAGCAAAGATCTTGCATATTTTCCTAATTTTTGAATAAGCAAGGGCTTACACAGCACCTGAAAATGCTAGGTACTAAAATAAACATTAGTTAAATGAACAAATAATCCCAAATGCACATATGTTCTCTCTTATTCAAATGAGAAGTTAAATATTTTAATGTGCAGAGTTAAACATTTTCTCAAAGAAGAAACTAAGCAATGTGACCATTTAAAAAAAACCTATACAGAAATAGAGGATGAGTCTACCTCCATGATTATGTTGCTCCTTCAGTTAAACAGTTTTATTTTTTAATTCATTATGTATTTTACTTAATTTGAAGAGAATTAAAAATCATAGCAGTTGCCCACTTCCTCAACAAATCACAATGTTTAATACCATTATCTATATTTCTTAAATGCAAACTTGGTGCATATTATTGACATTATGTTTCTTACACCTGCACTGCTGCATTGACTACTGTAGATTGAAAAATGCCAGGGGAGAAAAAAACTGTTAAAGCACTGAACTAGTGAGAAAGATGATAGAAAAATGAAGAAGCTCTGTCAACAGAAGCTTCAGATATGCCCTTTGTGTAATCTGTTGTTTTAAACACTACACTAGCTTGTCACTTTCCCCCCTACATTTTACTACATTAATTAAATTACATAAAAGAGAACCTACTTATCATACCCCAATAAGAACTTAATCATTAATATATATTAGATAATATTTCTCATTGTTGCAGGTAGTATGATACAGCGAAGGACAAATGTTCAGTAGAATTTACGGAGTAATTTTTATTTCCTTAAAACTGTAACAAGAGTTATATACGAAAAGATAAAATGCAAAGGTCATTTGGATATTTAAAGCATTGTTTATATTTTATTCATGAGTTCAATGATACAGTTAAATACAAATTCCTTTGGAATATCAGAGAAGATGTAGAACAACCTGGGTCTGAATTCTAATTCCCAAATTGTAGTGTGGCCTTGAAATAAAAGGTGAGGCATTTATGAACAACAATCATAATAATAACAGCATTATATGGTTAATATGCCTATATAGTTTACCTTCAATATTAATTGGGCTCTGGTTGAACCATAGAAACTAATGAAGGTCAAGCACATCCTCATAAATTTTGTCATTTATTACGCATTATCTGCTGATACTTCTTTTTGCTTCTTTGGTTCTCTACTGGGGCATATTTTTTCTGTTCCTTTTTATTAAATTAAATTTCAAATTCTATTCGTTCAACGATGTCCATGAGGTATCTCCTTTCATAAAGCATAGTGTGTTCCTTGCAAAATTTCTCTCAAAAGTATGACTTCTCCTTCCATGCTTTTAATGGGATCTGATGAATCCCATAATACTTTTGTGATAAAACTTAAACGCATACCATCTTAGCGTAGAATTTTTATAAGTGTCATGACTGTTTAAATATATTACAATAAATACGTTAAATTAAATAAATCATTAAATAGAATACAATATTAACAGTTTAAATAGTAATTCTGAACTTCAACTGCAAGTCAATTACACTATTTAAAAATAATATGTTTTTCAAAATGCCATAGTAATCCAGTAATGAAATTAAAAACTAACCCCTTACATATGAGACAGACAAACATAAAGAAGGATACCACAAAATTTGAAAACAAAAATAGCAGAAGAATATGGCTGACAAACTAAGTAGATTTAAAAAAAAAGCAGCAGCAACAGCAGTGGCTGCCGCTGACAAAAATCAACAATTTATTACATCTCTTCCAACTGTTTAAATATGCATGAGGGTCTCTGAGACTATAAGCCAAAGCACTATCATTTGGGCAGTGTGTATTTACAGAATACTTTCTGAAACAATCAGTGAGTTCAATCGAACACTGAATCAATTGAACAAATTAACTGGTCTTTTAAATGACTTTATTTGTTACAAAAATTAAAATGTTGGAACCAACTAGACGTAAAAATATAGATAGGAGGTGCACGGAGATTATGATGATGATGTTGATGACTTCCTAAATGTCTATAATTCTGTATATTTTGTGTTCTTTAATTGGCCTTCGTATTTTTCTCATTTCTGCATTATCAAGTTCCAAATGTATTTTCCTCTGTGCTTTTGTACTGGTTGTACTGTTAGAAATCAGAAGGTCACCAATGGCCCACTTTGTAGTAGAGACATGAAATAATTCTGTGAATTATTTTGTTCTATGAATAAGAAAATTCTTCATCTTCTATTTTATTTTTTTACAGTTAAGGATCTCATTAGTATACGAAATGAATAAAGAAACAATCATTTTTTGGTAATAGTTTTTGTTTATCATTTTTATTCTTCCTTCTCAATACTTAAATAACTTTAAGAATACCAGCTCCTTTTACAGGCTATTTATTCCAACACATTATATTATTACATCTCATAACTAAGTGAATAGCATTCCACTGTTGTCAATGATGCTCACAGTATTAAAAATAACTGTGCATATTACTATGTTGCTCATGTACTTTAAGAGCTCTTGAAAATTTGATCAGTTGACATCTCTTCCACTTGTTAAGTTTTTAAGATGGAGTTTTGTCACTTCCTCTGTGAAATAGCTAACTTTTGTGCTTTGGTTACTTTTTCATGACTTATTTTGTACACATCTCAGTTGCTCACAAGTTTAAAGCATGCCCCCTTCTGGAAAGCTATCTGGGCCATGACAAACAATAGCAAAGGAATGTGACTATCTCAGTGTTCCAGGTAGGATATTATTTTATTTACTTCGTTCTATCACCCACTTAATGTAGAAGCAAATTCATTTTGAATTTACACTGTATATTATCTAATACTTTAGGAAAAAATCCTGCTGGTAAAGAAATGTATACTTTCAGAATAGACTTGCATAAGAGAGTTATTGTAAAGCACTTAACCTCACAGAGTTTTGTCCTCGATTCATTGTTTCCATTAATGGAGTTAAAAGATTTTTGAGCAGATAAATAAAGGACTTTCAACCTGTCCTTTAAGTTGTTATGAAATGCTAGGAAAGAATAATTCTTATAAATTATACTCAGATCAGACTATCTGAGGAAGCATAAAGAAATACCATTTCATAGATTGAAACAGATTGAAACTCTGCCCATATTTATGGTATCTCTCTGTTTAATTTCGAAGCTTATACTCATTATGAAAGTCACAGGTGAACAAAAAATTACTGCCACAAAGTCATGCTTTTATCCCCCTTATTAGGGATGTTTCTTTATTAATCCTAGCCATTTTAAAATAAAATAGGTATTAATAATTTCCACAAATACACCATACACAGAAAAATTCCTATGTCCAAAAGCAATAACAAACTACATTTCCATAATGCTCAAACTGCCACTAGATTTCGTACTTTTCAAAATTTGCATTCCATTATTTAAATAATTAGCAAACACTTATTATTGAATATTGACTAGGGTTTACATAGTAATCAGAGTTTATGAAGCCATGAGCAATGAAGAAGAAATCACTGCAAAATTATTTGGAAATTCACTAAGGCATGTGAGCAAAAGTGTAAAGAAGCAAAAACTGAATATAGAAGGCTCAATTTACGTGAACTTTGTACTTCTGGCTTTTGAATAGATCTTTGGTGTTAGAGGCATTGCCCTATACCTGAGGCAAGGTAAATGTCAGTGGTGCCATTAGTGGATCTGATGAAAGCGGAATAGGCTATATGATGGAGCCATAGGAAATGATTTGATTACTGACATTGGCAATATAGTGACTTAATCCATTGGTACAACAGCAAAGATGACAAAATTGAAGGCTGGAGAAAAGGGCTAGGGCACTGGGCTTTGATCTTCTCCTTGCTGTTCTTAGGATCTCTGACACGGCTTCATGAGCAGAATCCTTTAAAATCATTACAGAAATGTAACCCGGTTGCCTGATGCTAACAATCATCAGAAGCATGCTCACCTAGCTAACTACAGCTGGCTATAGAATGAACACACATAAATGAACCTACCCAAGAGAAAACCAATCAGTTGAGTTCAGCCAAAATTGCCACAATGAAATAATAATGATCAAAGCAAATCATTGGTGTTTCAAGCCACTAAATCTAGGGATAATCTACTACATAGCCTTAGATGACCTACAGTCTTCCTTTGGGATCCCTCTGGGATTGGTCCCAAGACTTTTCTCTGGATACAAAAATCCACAGATGCTCAAATCTCTTATGTGTAGTATTGAAATCAGTACATAGAAATTAGTTGCTATTTATAAAAACATCTAGAATGAGTGATGCTGGCTTTGCTACAAGGTGGCAGACAGAGACTGGCAAAGTATTAAGGAGACTGCTGTAGTAAGCTGGCAAAATGGCAACTCCTGGTTCATAGCAGTGAAACAGTTAAAAATTTGTTTGCCTGTAGTACTTAGAAGATAAAATTGTACCATCTAAGCTGTTGAATGTAGGCAAGGATATCTCCAGGCAGAATGTAGAAGAGGTAAGCTGAGTGATTGTCAATAAGTATGGTAAAGCACGAAAAAAGATGTAGTGAAGGTAAGTAATGGCTGATTTGCAAGCAAGATTCTAAGGGACTATAGAGAGGATAGGGTTTGATGGGTTGAGAATTTTTTTTTTTTCTTTTCAGTTGATCTAGCATAAAAATTATTATGGACTGAATTGTGTCCTAAATTTTTATGAAGTCCTAACCCCCAGTGGCTCAGAATGTGACCCTGTTTGGACATAAAGTCTTTAAAGTGGTAATTAATGGAAAATGAGATCATTATGGTAGGCTCTATTCCAATATGATTGGTGTGTTTATAAAAGAGGAAATTTAGACACAGGCGAGTGCAGAATAAAACTGTGAAGACATAGGGGGAAGACAACCATCTACAAGCCAAGGAAAAAGGTCTCAGAAGACTCCAGCTCTGACAATGCTTTGATCTCAGACTTCTAGCTTTCAGGAGTATGAGAAAATACATTTTTGTTGTTTAAACTACCCAATCTGTAGGACTTTGTTGTGGTAGCCTTAACAAACTGAAACAAAGATAAATAAATACTCTAAAGATTTTAAGGCAAAATACAACCTAGGAGAGTACATCAAATCAATGGCTTGACTGTGAGATCCTTCGTTAAGACTTCTGAAAGATTAAAGTCAGTACTTCTTAGATATTCTCAATTAGACAATAATTCACTAGACTTCTTAAGAAATTTGCTCCTCTGCAGCCTAAATCCCCAATTTATCAATTAATACATCTGGAGGCAATCCTCTAAAATATGTTTGATGTGTCTTTTGAGTTACAGGTTATTGGAAATAAGATTCATAGATAACTCATAAAGTGTTTAATAGAGTCGTGCCAACAAATATTTTCGCAGTCTTTATTGAAAGGCACTGCTACTGTTCAAATTTCAAAAATCCTCTGATTCTTTAGCTTTATAAGAAAGAAGTAGGTAAAATTTTTCTCTAAGGAAATTTTTTCCAATGACCTCTCCAGAAATAGTTATGGAGTATGAAAAAAAGAAAGACAATCTCAGAAGGTAGAACCAAGAAACATGAAAATAAAAAATGGGGAGTCAGTCACAGGAAACAGAACAGGGCCTGATCAAGGAGCATCCTTGTCCCTGAAATAGGAAAATATGACATGTTTTCCCAGTGTGATTTCAGAGTTGCTATAGATCAGGGAATGTACGTGGTCCTTTTTTTCTCCTTTTCAAATGGTAGCATTTCCTGTGGTTATTGCATCCTGTATCACCATCATAAATTGGGTTTACACAGAGCAGAAAATACATCTTTTTATTGTGATGTCTCAACCACATGCAGTATCACAGTGTATTACAAGATTCAGGACTTTAAACCCGATGCTTTGATTATACAAGAATTTTAGCGTTTTTGTAAGAGAGTGAATATATGAGGGAAACAGGTGAATTCTTGGTGCTAGGAGTGTACTACACTAGATTGTTTCAGTAATGACCCCCAGTTTATTCATGTTTTCCTGTATCTGTAATGTGGGTTGTGATCTTACATGTTGAATATGGGGTTGTCCATCTCATATTATTTGAGCAGTGAGACAATAGGAAAAATGGCATAAACAGAGACTTGAGAATTGCTTATGTATTCGGACTTGTCCTATCTCTTGTTATTCTTAGACCCTACCCCATCACCATCACATGATGAAAGCCTGGATAATTCACTAGATGAGAAGGGACCACTGGCTCAGTAATCCTTGTCATTTAATCCAAGTGCCAGAAGTTGAACTGTTTGGCTGACCACAACTTAACCACTGGCATAGATGAGCCCAGCTGAAAACAGTAGCCCAAATTTTTGAAACACAGAATTGTGTATTCAATCAATGCTGTTTCAAGGCACTAAATTGTATCGTGCTACAGCATGTGTGAAAGAGGATTTGATCAAGTTTGGAGCAGAGAAGATATAAAGCTCTTATGTGTTAAATAAATGACATAAAATGTATCATTTTTAATTGGAGAGAGTAAAATATATATGAGAAAATAACTGTTAATCTGAGAAAAAAAATTGGAGAAAGTAAAAATGCGCCTTCATAATACATCCTATCAGTAAATATTAAATTTAAATGAACACTATAATAAAATTTTATAAATATATTCTTATAAAATATAGTTAAAAGGCTTTCTTTATGCCACATCCACTTAAAATGATGAAATTAATTTTCTTAATGAGATTGAAAAGATTATATGTTATTTTAAAAAGACTTTCTTAGAATAAGTTGAGAAGAAAACAGAAGACATTCATTCCCAGCTCTGCCTTTAAATCTTCTACATTTGTTTGTCCATCTGTAAAATAAGGAAAGTGGATTAAACATTCCACGTCTGTTCTAGAATCTCATATTTTAGGATTTTAAATACCTTTAAGGTACTTGGTTTCATATACACAATAAAATGTACTGTCAAAAACTGGGAGACTAGTTTCATAACAAATCCAACCAAAAAACCATAATTGCTTAACATACTTATTTGTTATCCCTCCCTCTGGATATAAAAGAATGATTCATTGTTGGTAATTTATTGTTTCTTTTATATCTATTTTATTCCCATATAACAAAAAAGTCTATTATTCAGCATCAAAATTAATCCTGTTTTCTTAGCATTATATTTCCTATATCTTTTTAATAAAACAATCAAATTATGTGTACCTCAAGCATATTGGAGCTTTAAAAAATTGTAAGTAAATATCCAATATTAACGTGAGGAAGATAAGTACATTCTAACAACCACCAAGTATTTCATTTGTGTTTGAGAAATAACTTTGTAAAACAAATTTACAGAAAAATAGGATGGGATGGGAAATAATCATTTCTACTTGTCTCAGTTTTTAATTAACCACAATAGTGGTAATAGAGCTATTCATTCTTTTTGTTGTAGTACCCCTCCCCGACACGTACACTCAGACACAAATACACACAAAGCCAAATTGAGCAATAAGAATAACTAACATTGTCTAAGACAGTTTAATTAATGCGCCCATGTCTCAGCACCACCTCTGCAAGCTAATCAATAGATAGGTCCACAGTGTGACTTGTAACTTGGTCTTTGCTTTAAAACAACAAAACTGGAGTCATCATGAAACTCTACTTATCTTTTGTTCTACTTTGTGTCTCATTAATTAGGTTGTATAACAGGTACATACTTGTGCTCCATACAGATATGTGCTTTTATAGTTTGTATGTTTAGTTTACCTGAATAAATACATAATGTTCCTGTTTACTTAAAAAGAGAAAGGCCAAGTTGAAATAAATCCTAAACATTATAGTCCTGTTCTTAAAAAAAATAAGTATCTGAATTTGAAGTTCAAACAGCATACATCATTTAGTATTCAAACCCACATATAATATATATCACATCTATGCTCTCCCTTAATTTATTTCCATTTTGTAGCTGAGATCCTAGAGAAGGCTATCCTTCTCTAGATAAGGTCCAACGTGACCCAACTCATAATTAGCAGGTTTGATATCTGATCATGGCTTTCTGAGTCCATTTGTATTTGATGAAAATATATGATGGATATATATGCATACATGGCATTAGCTTACCAAATTAAACAAGCAGAATTCTCAAATTAGAAAGACGCATATGCTAATAGTGCATGAATTTATATTAATAGTATTCTATATCTTGATCATCTTGCTTATAATGAGTCCTTTTAGAAACTCACCTTTATTTCACGTTAAAATATGAATGTTTCATTTGTAAGAACTTTAAGTTGTAAAATAGTTTTTACAACTCTTTCTTCTTTCTCTGAGGCATCTGACAAGCTGATATTTCCTGACACAAAGAGTGACTAACTGATAGTGCTAATTACAGTCAGATAAGTGATAGATTTTTCTAATCATGGATCTTATGATGCCACTCAAATTATATCAGAGTCTTATTTAACCTATAGGTGAAGATTAATTTTTCTCATTCCCAGTTAAGACTCTTTGTAAACAATCACAAGGAGAACAGTTTAAAAATTCCTAATGACTTCTGTGAAAATCTTGTGAGCATTGATTTTAGGTATTAAATGTAAGTTCTCTGTATAAAAGTGGCTCAATCACCAGAGTTCTATCCAAACAATAAGAGCAAGCATTCATTTAGGGCTTACTGCGTGCCTATCACTAAATACTGTTGTGACAAGACATTATTAACTGCCTTCCATGTACCCATTCTCTCATTCTATCTTTCCTAATTTGGTTTGGGAAGGGCAATTGATTCATCTTAAACTATTCACCTGTTTGACTCCATCACACATAATGGTGGGTACACAGTTCTGGTCAAGGAGTGGTATGAATGGTGTTTCTGAGAAAGCATTTGCCTATCTGAAACAGGCTCTCTTTGTTTTGTATTCTTCGTTTCTTCTTCTCCAAAACATGCCGAGGCTATAGCCATCTTAAAATTATCAGGCAACCATTATAAGTATGAAAGTTAACACAGAAAGATGAAAAATAAAGCTTCAGGACAATTTGATAAACCAGTGTTTGTAGGACTTCTTGTTATTTGTAGCTAACTAATAGAGCTGGGCATACTTTAGTGCATTTATTTTAATAATAACACTGTGGGTTATATCATTTATTATCAGTAATTTGCACATGAAAAAAGAATAAGCCAAAGAAACATTAATTAATGGTCTAAGTCCCTTTAAAAGAATGAACAGTTGTGAAATGGAAATTATATATATATATACATATATATATATGCACACACCCATATATATACACACATTACATATAATAGTGTGTGTGTGTATATATATACACACACACATATAATGTAAAAACACACATACACATTGTAATTCCACACACAACATAACTGACCTCTGTAGGTTTTCTCTGTTCATGTTTCAAGAAGGAATAAAAATGTTTTGGGACCTTTGATATTGAGGACATCTGAAATCAAGAGGTCAGGATTATGGTAGAATTTTATAACTACATACCTAGGAAAAATAACTCTAGGCAGGGCCAAATAATAGAAAAATAAAAAATAAAACAAACCTTCACGAGAACTGACATGAAAAGGTTTATCCTCAAATGTAAGTGTGTCACTTTCTCTTAACCAACTCTCAAGTTGAGAAATATGTAGAGTAGTTAGCTTCATAGGCTCTGAGGTAAGATTCTCTTTGTTTTATTTCCAACTTCTTATGTATCCTCCCTAAATTAACTTCCATAAGTTACATACTACTTAATCACTTTTGGGCACAGGCTCCTAAAATGTAAAATGAATAACAGAATAATCAGAATAACATCCAATCCAGTAGCTGTTGACAAAATGAAATGAACTCATACGTGAGAAAAGGGCTTATTAAGACCCATAAAATTATTAGAAAATGATGATTATTAGCTACATATTCACAACATATTCGATAAAACTCTCATGTTTGGAATACTAACAGATGCTTTAAAGAAAACATTTCCGGGACAAAATGATCTTGAGAAATATAAGGCAAAACAAAGTTAAATATGTGTAGTTTATGGTGTTGCCCAAATGATTTTATTACACATTTGTTTTTGTCCTATAGGACACACCTAGGAGCACTGGTATTTTTTCAAAGAATAAAGGTTAATTAAATGGGAGAATATGGTAAAAAGCACAACTATAAATGTTTCCAAGTGTGCAATAGAACATGTTTGTCACATTTATCTCCCCGAAATCCTTTTTCAAAAGAAGATATAGTACTTCTCCACGTCGTCCAGAAAACATTTAAGAAGGCATCTTTTCTGCCATGTGAAAAGTAAAATTTGTGGTAATTTTACAGGAAACGTCTGATTTATCTTCATGTAAAGCTTTTTTAATTAGCTGTCAAAGCATATATTAACTGATTGCATATTAATTTCAAAATGAAAGCCACAGTTACCAAAATGAACAATTTCCATATGTTGTTTGAATAAAAAGAGCTTTAATAAGAGGCAAGTTCTGGGCCAGAGAATTGTTTTAATTATTTCATCAAGTCATGGCATTGGATAAGGAGCCAATTTAATGTAAAGATACATTAATAGTTGTTAGGTAGATGGGATCTCTGGCTCTTCTCGGGACAAGGGTTCCCTGTTTTGGTGTTTCCAGCAATTGCCCCACCTGGGAAGAAGGATAAGGGCGGGCACTCCTTTTTGGTGCTGTCCCACCCTCCACACTATCGAGCAACTGCTACACCTGGGGAAGGAGAGAATGCTTTATCAATCTAGGAATTCCCCAGCCCAGGCCAGGCATGATAAGATTTAGATAGTGACCTACAGTAACCTAAGGGTAATTAATATGCCCTTAGCTTCAATCTACATTGGGGGGGGGGTCGTTCATGCCCCACCCCACAAGGTGGGCTTTGTTAGAAGGAGCTTCTATATGCAGATGGCATTTTGAGGACACCTGTTGATCATTTGATAACATCCTATGCCTCCCAAGAGCCCTCCTCCAGACTGGGCTAATAAAAGGAAACAATCTGAGAAGTCAGTAAGAACTGAGTGGGTCAGTGAGTGAGTGAGTCGTTCTGTGTCTCTCCACTTGCAGAGACAGACTTATTTTATTCTACAATAAAGAGCTGCTCTTGCAAAATCGCTCCCTGCCTGAGGTTACTCCATAGTATTGGTGATTTTTCCAAGAAAGGAATCAGAGGACTAGGATGATAGTCTGGACTTGATACTTTGGTGTGGCTGGTCATTCTTCAGCCAAGACCACACCAAGAACCTAGGGCAGACTCCCACTCTGACATCTTTGGTGCCGTGACTAGGATTCTGACATTGTAATCCATTCAATTTGCAAAAAACGAAGTTTTTAAAATTACATTTTGCAAGGAACATATTTTTTATTATCACAAAACATGAGATTTTGTAAAAAATAAGTTGTAAGGTCACCTATAATTTTAAGTATCATAATCCTGCCAGACGTGGTGGCTCACACTTATAATCCTAGCACTTTAGGAGGCCAAATCGGGAAGATTACTTGAGGCCAGAAGTTTGAGACCAGCTTGAGCAACACAGTGAGACACTGTCTCTACAAAAAATACAAAAATTAGCCTTGCATGGTAGTACACACCTGTAATCTCAGCTACTTGGGAGGCTGAGGTAAGAGTCTCACTTGAGTCCAGGAGTTGAGGTTGCAGTGAGTTATGATGACACCACTGGTTTATAGATTGGATAACATAGTGAGATCTTTTCTCAAAAAAAAAAAAAAATACATATTAAATACTTCTAGAGAAAAAACTCTTAAAAAATGTAAAAGCATTATAGAATTTTAAAAGTTTATTTATATTTGTATGTGACATAATTTTCTTTTCTGCTAACTGAATGTTAAATAATAAAAATAAGTATTTCCCTTCAAATTAAGTACTACAATGTATTATTAATTTGTTACATGTAGCTTTGGTCATAATAAAGGATTATTAAATACATTTTCACTGAATGAACCATATAATTACATACATTCTCATTTTTTTTTACCATCAGTTATAAACCTTCAAATGAGTGCAGATTCATGTTATAACAATTTATTAGATAGGTGAAATAGGTAGCTATAATTATCATGATCAAGAAAGCATTATAGCAGATTTACGTAACTTAATAAAATGGAGAGTTTCTGGAATCCAATTCCAAAATGGGTTTCCAGGATCTTAGAGATATATGATATAACATTCCAATGAAGATATTTACCAAACGACGTTTGTGAATCAGTTTGTGGTAATATATATAATTACACTGAAATTTAGAAATTTAGCCCAAAGCAAACAGAAAGGCAAACTTGCAGCTTCAAGGCACACATATACACCATACATTCCAATTAACTGAAAAAAAAGTTGATCTAGTTTTAAATTCTAAAACAAAATATGTGTCCATTTGGTACCTTAAAAAACAGATATTTTTTAGTGTTCATTACTATTGTGAAGTTTTATGAACATTGGAAATAATATTTTAAAAATTGCTAACTTTTTTAGAAAATTATAATTTTATTCTTCCCCCAAATGACACGTTATGTATCAGCAATTCCTGAAAGCTCAAGCTGCAACAGTTATTTTTTTTTAAATTACCTGTGACATTTTATCTGAGTCAAGGTTTTCAGCAATAAAATAATTATCTGTCAGTACTATGACAATGAAAATGGTTTACCCTAGGGGAAAGAGCAAAGAAAAGATTATCTATTTGAAAAGTCTTATGACTAATCTTAAAGATAACTTTGTTCTTCAAAGCACATCATTGTGTGAAAGCTAAACATGAAGGGAAGTCAAATTTAGCGAGTGTGGCTTTCTTTTCAATAAAAATGTAATGATCAAACATTGGCTCTCTATATTGATACTATTCCTGTTAATTGCTGAGTTAAGCTTTCAAATTTAGTTGAATAACATATAAAGCGAAAGATCATTAGAAACATACTTGTATTATTAGATTGTGTCTAGATTACTTGCAACTTTGTGCAAACCTTAAAGGTTGTTGATGGATAGGAGTTGTAATCTTTAGGCGAGTTGTGCTGTCAGATTATCTGTGGTTTTATTTGGGAAATATAAGTGTGAAAGAGCTGGTTTCAAGAGTTTAAGTTTAGATATTCTATCATGCATGTCATGAATTAGTTTGTTACTGTTTATCTGTTTTGAGAGACAGGGTAGTTCATTTTGCAAATTGTGGTTTCTCTTTTAATCTTTAGTACCCTTTTAGTAGATTGACAGCAGCACTTTTTTTAGTTTTTTTCTGCCACGAATTTCCATCATTCTTTAGCCTAAGCTAAATGAATTATCTTTTGAAGATAGGAAATCTAGATCTGCACTGTAATGCAATCTATGATTTACAATAATGTTATATGAGTTTTTTCTTGTTGCTTTTTAATAGACGCAGGGTAATTAGACATATTAGTGGAGTACAATTTGATGTTTTGATGCACATATCTGTTGTATAATGATCAAATCAGAGTAGTAAGTGTATCCATTCATGACCTAATACATTTATCATTTCTTTGTGGTGAGAACATTCAAAAACCTTTCTTCCAGCTACTTTGTTATATATGATGCCTTCCTTGTTAACCATAATTACCCTGCTGTGCCATGGAACACTAGAACTTATTCCTCCTATTTAATTGTAACCTTGTACCCACTGATCAACCTCTCCTCATGCTCCCCGACCCCATCCCCTCTCCTATCTCTGGTAATATTTGTTCTACTCTCCACTTCTATCAAATCAACTTTTCTAGATTCCATGTGTAAGTGAAATCATGCAGTATTTGTCATCCCGTGCTTGGTTTATTTCACTTAACAGAAGAATATTTAGGTTTACCCATTTTGTCAAAAATGACAGGATTTCATATTTTATGGCTGAATAGCATTCCATTGTGTATATTATGCCAAAAATTCTTTATCCATTCAACCATTGTTGGACACAGGTTGATTCCGTATCTTGGCTATTATAAATAGTGCTGCAATAAACATGGGAGTGAAGATATCTTTAACATACTGTTTCATTTCCTTTGAATATATACACGGTGGTAGGACTGCTGGAACATATAGTTGTTCTATTTTTAATTTTTTGAGAAACCCTTACAATGTTTTCATAATGGCTGTACTAATTTACATTCCCACTAACAATGTGTAAGTGTTCCCTTTTCTCCACATCCTTTCCAACTCCTGTTTTATTTTTCTTTTTGATAATAATCATTCTTACTGGAATAAGGTTGTATCTCATTGTGGTTTTGATTTACATTTTCCTGATGATTAGCAATGTTGCACAATTTTTCATATAGCTTTTGGCCATTTGCATGTCTTCTTTAAAGAAATGTATATTAAGATCTTTTGTCCATTTTTTAACTGGGTTATTTATTTTCTTTGTTCTTGAGTTGTTTAAGTTTCTTATATATTCTGGATATTAAACCCTCATCAGGAGTACACTTTGCAAATATTTTCTCCCATTCCATAGGTTGTAGCTTCACTTTGTAGTTTCCTTTGATGTGCAAAAGCATTTTAGTTTGATATAATCCCATTTGTCTATTTTTGGTTTTGTTTCCTATGTTTTTGAAATCTTATTTAAAAAATCCCTGCTCAGCCCAATATCTTGAAGCATTTCCCCTAACTTTTCTTCTAGTAGTTTCACAGTTTTGAGTTTTATGTTTAAGCCTTTAATCCCTACCTCAAGGCAATGATGACCATATATGGCAAACCCACAGCTAACATCAGAAATATAACAAGGATGCCCACTGTCACCACTTCTGTTCAACATGGTGCAGGAAGTCCTAGCCAGAGCAATTAAGCAAGAGAGAGAAATAAAAAACATCCAAATTGGAAAGGAAAAGGCTAAATTATTCCTGTGTGCAGATGACATGATCTTATACATAAAAAAAACCCTAAAGACTCCACCAAACCGCTGTTATAGCTAATAAAGTTCAGTAAAGATACAGGATACAAAATCAACATACAAAATTCAATAGTGTTCTTTACACTAATAGTGAACTATCTGAAAAAGAAATTTTTTAAAAATCCCATTTACAACAGCTACATAAAAAAAAAAATACCTAGGAATAAACTTAACTAAAGAGGTGAAAGTTCTCTACACTGAAAACTATAAAGCATTGATAAAAGAAACTGTAAAGGACATAAATAAATGAAAAGATACGCCATGTTCATGAATTGGAAGAATTCTCATTGTTAAAATGACCACACTGCCCAAAACAATCTACAGATTTAGTGCCATCTTTATGAAAATACCAATGACATTCTTCACAGAAATAGGAAAACACACTGTAACATTCATATGGAACCACAGAAGACCCTGAATTGCCAACACAATCCTGAGCAAAAAGAGGAAATCTGGAGGCATCACACTACCTATCTTCAAAATAAACTACGAAGCTATAGAAATCACAATGGCATGGTATTGACCGAAAAAACAGACACACAGACCATTGAAACAGAATAGAGAGCCCAGAAATAAATTCACACATCTAAAGCCGGCTGATATTTGACAAAGGTGTCAAGGACATACACTGGGGAAAAGACAGTCTTTTCAATAAATGACACTGGGAAAATTCAATATCCATATGCAGAAGAATGAGAGTAGATCCTTACATCTCACCATATACAAAAATCAACTCATGTATCAATTTTTTTTTTTAATGGCTATTGCTTTGACCTTTACCAGCAACAGACCTTATTGTTATTGATGTTGATGATCTTATTTGAATCATCTATACTGATAGCAGTTGCTTGTGAATAAAATAAAAATATTATTTACATTTGAAACATCATTTACATGTCCTATAATCTTCTTAGGTCTTTTTTTTTAATGTAACAAAGTGATATTTCTCTTTAATTTGATGTGAGTTACCTAATTTGCAATATCTGAAAAAATGGTTCCAATCTAGTGAATCTTCTATTGTAGTATCACATAATTAACTTATAAGATTACATCTCTAGACATTTAATCTATCACACAAAGTATATTATGTATGTCCCCAATTTTTTAGCATATTCAATAAGGAGTATTTTTAGATAGTATTGATCCTGTCTTTGCAAATAAAATTTAGTATGCTTCACTTAGCCTAGAATACATTTTAACTAACCTTTGGTTAAGTTTTCCTATAATAAAAAAAAGGACATAATCATTGCAACATGGTCAGATTATTATATTTTGCAAACATGTAATTAATCTAGGATTTTTAATTTTAATACATTCATTTTTTTTCTCTTTCATTATAAGTTCATAAACAAAGGAACCCTCAAAATAACTTTGAATTTTTAAGATAATTAAAATTTAAAGAAAGCCAGGCACATTTAATCATTTTTAATTTCATCCCTTTTATAAATAGCTACAGTAAAACTTTGTTTTTTAGAATGGCAACTCAGGAAACCCAAAGATTTTTAGGTGTGGAAGAAAAATTGATATTTGCTATAATTTTGCATTTATGGCTTGAAGTTGGAAGGACAACATTAAGAACAGTGATCAAAGGAGACAGATGTGCTTAAAGCAAGAAAGAGTTACAAGGTGATATTTTTAAAACACAACTGTAAATGGCAATACTTACTAGAAAATGTAACTTTTTTCAATACTAAGGAATGTTTATAAAAAATTATTTAAAAATATACAACATAGTATACATATGTATACCATGGAGTACTATTCAGCTTTAAGAAACAATAGTGATATAGCACCTCTTGTATACTCCTGGATAGGGTTGGAACGCATTCTACTAAGCGAAGTATCCCAAGAATGGAAAAACAAGCACCACATATACTCACCATCAAATTGGTAGTGACTGAACATCACATAAGTGTACATATAAGAATAGCATCTATT
>RJWJ010000413.1:0-20010 GCA_004363605.1 Indri indri
CTTATGTGATGTTCAGTCACTACCAATTTGATGGTGAGTACATGTGGTGCTTGTTTTTCCATTCTTGGGATACTTCGCTTAGTAGAATGTGTTCCAACCCTATCCAGGAGTATACAAGAGGTGCTATATCACCATTGTTTCTTAAAGCTGAATAGTACTCCATGGTATACATATACCACATTTTACTTATCCACTCATGCTTTGATACTTTTGAATTTTAGATTGATGGAATCCTACAGTACGTACTCTTTTGTGTACAGACACCTTCTTCCAACACTGTGTTCGTAAGACCCATCCTTACAGTTGTGTGTACCTGTCCTTTGTTCATTCTCATTGCTGTGCAGCATTCCATTGTGTCAAGACGCCCCAGTGTATTTACCCTGAATACTGCCGATTGGCAATGGGGTGTCTTTCAATATTTGTAGCAACTCTGTGAGGTAGGTGCTGTTAGTCCATCCATTTTGCAGATGGGGAGACCAAAGCTGAGTGGCTTTAGAATTCATTCCCTCAAGTCACAGGTCATTTTGTGGTGGAGCCAGGCCTTGATCCCAGGCAGCACAGGCTCTCCCGCTCTCACTCTCTGATGCCTCAGTGTCTGATGGAGCTCTCTAGTGAACCAGTTCTTTGATCTGTCTCTGTCTTTCTTTTCTCCCTCTGAAAGGATTCAGGTGGGAGGCTGTGGCAGCTGGACCAGGAGACAAATCCAAGTCGCCAGGCGACACACGACACACAGACTCATCCCTATCCCTGGGACTAAAGCTTTCTTCGCAGGTCAAGTTTCCTGTGCCTAGGGTAGGGCTCTCCCAGGTGGCCCGTTAGTTCACCTGACATGTCTGAACACCTGGCAAATCCTTTGTAGGCTCACACTGGGCCCCGCCCCGTCAAAAGTATATTTAAAAGCAGAATGATTCCTGTGAGGAAAGTTTAGCCTATCTCTGTGTGAAGACATTTTTCGGTTTTAACTGCTCAGGCTCAACTTTTGTGGTGTGGAAAATGAAGAAACATGAGGACGGTTTTTGTTTTGTTTTGTTTCTCCTGTATCTAGGAATTTTTTTGTTTTCTACATGGAAACTTCTCTTTAATGTTTGTAGGGAAAGAAGTGTCAACTCACATTTTAAGTTTTTTTAGAAAATTTTCATGAATGCATGTTTCTTTCTGTTACTTCCCGAGAAACATTCAGGCGGAGGCTACAGATCCACATTAAAAAGAAAGGTGGATTTCCTAGCCTTGTGTCAGAAACCCAGTTCCAGGAAGTTTATCGGAGGCCAGTTCTTGGCCTCTCTTTGGATAGAAATGGAGGGTTATAAATAGGTTCACCTACTATCACATTCCACTGTCAGCAGGATCTGCAACGTCCTGCCTCTGTGTGTTTCCCTGACCACCTTAGACCAGTGCAGAAGTTTACTGGATTTGCAATGTATGATTGACCTTTGGGGCCATGACTAGGGAGGAGACTACACCTCCGTCTCTCAGAGACTAGATGTGCCCTCGCCCAAGAAGGCAAATCATGTACTTTGTTTCCTGCTCTGGAAAATAAAAAGTAATTTTGGCAGCCTTTGAACCTAGATGAAAGATAGTTTGTTTTCAATGACAAAGGTGTTTGTGCATATATGTACTGATAGGTCAAAAAGAATTTTTTTTCCTAAAGGCATTTTATAAAAGTTAAACGTGCAGCCTGTCCTCTGTAGGACTTTGTTCTTTTTTTCCCAGATACCCCTCTCCGCAGTGGAATCTGTGAGCTGTGCCAGCCAGGAGGAGAATGGCAGTTTTCCAGCAACAACAGCAACCAAAAAAAGGCCCTTTTACTCATTGGTTAATAGAGGGGGAGGGTGCAGCTATTTAGGAACATCCGAATTCTGTCATTCTGGAGTCTGAAATTGCCTACTCTCCCCCTCAGTGTCTTCACATAGCTCTCCCCACGCCCCAACCACACACTCCTTCTCAGGAGGATCCCATTCAGCCACCTCTTAGCCAATGAACCAGCTCACAACTCTTTTCAAGGTAATGCGTGAATGCTGAGTGTTCTTAATATAGGGTATTAGGTCTTAGTGGAAAAATTATCTCAACTTTGAAAAATTATTATGTCTACAATTTCAGAACTGGTTGTGAAACTACAGACTTTTGAGACAGCACATACGGTTCTCCCATATTGTAATTGTTTTTAACGGCTAACAATTTGGAAACAAGACCTTTAAACTACACCTTCTGATTAACCTCAGAAAAGAGGGGCATTCCTTTGAAAAGAATTCCTAAAGAGAGAATTTTGTATAAGAAAGACTGCGGCACAGAGAGAAACATCTTTGGGGTTTGAACGGCCCATGAATATAATAGACGCAAGGGTAGAGCTTATTTTCTGAGAAGTAAACCCTTAGTTGGATGCTAGATAAAATATAGGATTTCCAGTTAAATTTGAACTTCAGGAAAACAACAAATAATTTTTTGATATAAGTATGTCCCAAGTATTACATAGGATATATTGTATTTTTATTTGTTAAATCTGGCAACTCTAACTAGGGTTTCAATGTATTTTTAGCACAATTTCAACAATTAGTATTTGCTGAGTACTTTCTGCATGATGGTTAGACTCGGAGGTGACCCCAGGAGCCGCAGGCCTCGCATATGTCTGTTTCACCGTTCTACACATAGCCCCAGCATAGTCTTTGGCATATAGTTGGTGCTTAAGAAATGTATTTTGAACAAGTAATCAGAAGGAATAAAAGAAGTGTGGAATATGATGAACTGATGATGCTTATAATCTAGGTGGGAATACAGGCTCATGTATATAAAAAGATAATATGACTAATACTATCTTTTTGGATTTTAACTGGTTGATTTACTTAACAGACTAGCCCACATAGGTAAAGGATTCAAATTTTAAATACATGAAATGCTACTCCCACTTCAAAAAGAAGTGATCTTAAAAGACAAATACTGAGTGATCTCACTCGTGTGGAGTCTAAAAAAGTTGATCTCCTAGAAATAGAGCGGAGCAGTTGTTACCAGAGTCTGGGTGGGGAAGAGGGAGGGGAGGATGGGGAGAGATTGGTCAACAGGTAAAAGTTACAGTTAGATAGAAGGAATAAGTTCTGGTGCTCCATTGTTCAGTAGAGCGACTATAGTTAACAATAATGTATTGTATATTTCAAAATAGCTTGATGAGAGGATTTTGAATGTTCTCAGGACAAAGAAATGATAAATGTTTGAGATAATGGATTTGCTAATTACCTTGATTTGATCATTACTCAATATATGCATATATCAAAACATCACGTTGTACCCCATAAATATGCACAATTATTATGTGTCAATTAAAAATAAAACTTTAAAGCAAAAGAAAAAAGAATCAAGAGAGAAAAATAAAAAAAGGAAATGATTAAATTAAAAAGGAAATTGATGAAGGAAATTGAACAACAGTCTTATCTGAATTTGATGTAGTCTTTTAAATTATCTGATTTAAACTGCGCTACTAGACAATGTCACCTATTTTCTTTCATGTACATTTTTATTCTAATGTTCTAATCAGATAAGTCCTTTATCTTTAATACGCTTATTTCTGTCAGAGTTGAGTTTGACTGAGGGGAAATGGATGTAAACTAACTAGTCAGGTATAACCTGGAATCTTACTATAAAGTAGAAATTATTGTAGATCTTCTAAGGAATTTGCAATTCATTATAATACTTTGTAATAACATTAAATACAAAAGCTACTTAATATACAATTTTTCCAGTGTAAAAATTAGACATATATGACTTTATATGTAATAGTGTGGGGAAAAAAAATTAGGCATATGGAACTAATTGTTAGAGTTTGTTTTAGTATTTTCAAAATATAATGATAAAACACACCAGTACATTTAATATAATCATACATCAATCAAATCTCAAGATTGTGAGACCTTAAATATGCCATTTGTAATTGAGATTATATATTCTCTTTCTCCTTCAGAGGAAAACCCTGAAGAACTATAGAAATTTCTAAGGAACAAAACCCAACCAGTCTTTCTTATTCAAACTTCCTTGAAAGACTGACCAAAACAATCCTCTATTTTTCTTACTTGCTTGAAGGAGTATTCACATTCAATTCCACTCTTTGTCTCCTAGCAGTAGCATAGCCAGAATAATTGGAGTCCCAATTGAAAGAAAAGATTGTTAAATTTTATTACATTGAAAAAAAACAAACCCAAAACTTTATGACAAGCAACACCGTAAACAAAGTCATAAACAACATTGTTCACAAAGTTAAGGGACACAGAATTGATGGGAAGATTACCTAATATACTAAGAGCTCCTATAAATCATTAGAAAACACCAATAATACAGTAGAAAAATGGGTAAAGAGTATGAATGAGAGTCTAAAACAAGGAAGAAATACAAACAGTCCTAAACATAATGAAAGGTGTACAATATCATTCATGATAGAAATTCAAACTAAAATCACACTGAAATACCATTTTTCATTCATCAGATTGGCAGAAATACAAAAGTCTTGATAACACTCTCTGTGACAATGCAATTGGGAACCTGGAACTCCCATCTATTGTTGGTGGGAGTATAGATTGGTATAATCCATGGAAGGCAATTTGGTTATATCTATCAATATTACAAATGCCCATATTGATTGCCCTAGTAATCCCATTTCTAGGACTTAATCCCACAGACATATTTTCACACATGAGAAATTAAGTATAAGGTCATTAATTGCTCCAATGTTTGTAATAATGAAAGATTAGAAGCATTCACATATCCAATCAAAAAGAACTAGTTAAATATACTGTTTTATATCCATCCATACCATGGAACATTATGCAAGAGTAAAATGAATAAGAAAATTCTATGTACTGATATGAAAGATTGGCCAAGCCAGTTGTGGTGGCTCATGCATATAATCCCAGCACTTTAGGAGGCCAAGGCTGGAGGATCACTTAAGGCCAGGAGTTCAAGACCAGCCAGGGAAACATAACGAGATTCCCATCTCTACAGAAAATTTAAAAAATTAGCTGGGCATGGTGGTGCATGCATGTCATCCTAGCTACTTGGGAGACTGAGGCAAGAAGATTGCTTGAGTCCAGGGGTTGGAGGTTACAGTGAGCTATGATATCACCACTGTACTCCAGCCTGGATGACACAGTGATACGCAGTCTCTAAAAAAAAAAAAAAAACAAAGAGAGAGAAAGATTTGCCCAGATAGATCTGAAAAAGCAAGGTGTGTAATAATGTGGAAAGGAGAATTAAACAAATATATACATGTTTTAAAATTTACTTCTATTTGCATAAAGAAACTGACAGGACATACAAGAACCTAATTGAAGTGAGTTCCTATTTTCAGAGGTAGGGAGGATGGCGACTGGGGAGGTAGGCGGTGGAGATGCAAACAAGACTTCTGTACCCCTGTTCGTGCTTCCATCTTTTAAGTTTCTGAGCCACATGGATATTACTTATGCAGCAATTAAATAAGAACAAAGAGGGGTATGTGCCTAGGCACAGAAGCAAGAGAGAGCGTGGACAATTAGAGGAAGTTCAAGGGTCAGAGTGACAGGTGTGCGCAATGTGAAGGTGGGGCGTGGCGAGAGACGAGATGAAAAGATGCAGCGGGTGCATGGAGAAGGGCTGACCAAGGAGTTGTGCCAGAGCAGGTAGGTGAGAAAGAGTCAAGCCAGGTCAGCAGCGGGGATTGCCACAAAGTCTTAGAATGAACAGCTGGTGCCAGGGAATCCTTGCCTAGGGAGTGGAGAGTGGGCTGTGTGCAGCCTGGGAATGGATCTGGGGTAGAAACACCCAGATAATTTCCAGGAGCCAGGTCTAAGTAGACGGAGTGGAGGTCAGAATAAAGAAATGTCATGGGATAAGCAAGAGACACATTGTTTACAGCCCAAACTATATCCTCTGGAAAACAAAACAGAACAAAACATGACTTCCTTCAGGCAGCACTGATGCCCTCTTGTGCTTTGTCTGCCAGCCCCAAACACATCTCGATAAGGAAGCCATGACCACTTCCAGCAACTTATTTGTCCCCTATGTTCTTATTTCTAAACTGAGCTTTTAAGATCCCCAAAGATCGCTCAATTTGGAATTTGATTTGAGACTTTGATTTGAGACCCTGAGGGATCAAGTATGACCTTGGACGACACTTAACATCTTTGAATCTCAGTCTTGCTGTCTTTGAAATGGACAAGATGAGGCATGCTGTACTCCACTGTGTCTGGCAAGGATCAAGTGTGTCCTTGAAAATGGTATTCTGTCCATGGGTGAGGGGGCTATGCACTGTTTGCTCTTTGCTGAGTTAGAAAATAGGGCAGGAGAAGGTGTCACAGCTGGAAAATAAAGGAGAATGTCCCTGAGGTTTGAGGGAAATCACTGGATTTCTTTCTACGCTACATGTTTCATAGCAGAGGAAGCCTGAGCTGAGGGAAGCACTAAAGCTGCCTAAATAATTTTAACTATTGTCATTAACTTAATTATTATTATTATAATTATCTTAGTAATAATAAATATTTTAATTATCATTAAAAATGACTATTTTTTTTTCTAACTAATATTCATTGAGGGCTTAACTAGTGGCTAGGACCTGTGCTGTTTTATGCACATTTTCTCATTTAATCCTCATAAGGGTCCAGTAAGGTAGCAATTATTATTATAATCATCTTATAAATGAAGGAACTGAGAGGTTAAGTAGTTCACTCAAGAGCACACAGCAGCTGGCACTGGTGGAACCGGGATGCACAACATGTCACTCTGACCTGTGTTTATGCTCTTAACTTTTGTTCAATTTTGCTGCTTCAAGGGAACATACATCCAATCGAGGGAAGTAGGATTCAGGGCAAGAGCATCTATCTTTCTACACAATGATTTTTATTAATATCATTGAACTTATCTTACAGTACTAACAAGTGTGGCTGCCCCCAGATCTATAATTTGGCCAAGATTCTTTCTAAATCTCTTCCATTCTGACAACCCAATCCACCACTTTGGCACCCATATTCTCCTAAGACTAGCTCAGCACCTGGCCCTCTCCACCTTTGACCACGACCGTCACTTGAAAAACTAACCAGTTTTATGAACTACCATGGGCACCACAAATCAGTTTGAATGAAACTACTTAACATTCATTCAGTAAATTTTCAACTCTTGCAGTATTCCAGGCATGTGGAGTCACAGTTGAATGTGAGTAGAGCAGCCTCTGCAGAGCCCCAATGTGGTGAAGAAGACAGACATGTGAGGAAATGACCACAACTAACCTAAGTTCTCTGATACTGGTTAGTGTTCCCTAGATTTTCCTAAGCATTAAAATCACTTTTGCCACTTTATTTTTTAAAAAAAAAAAACGAAAACGCAAAAAACCAACAACAAAAAAACCCTACAGTTTCTTGGGCCATATCCCAGACCAACTGAATCAGAATCTCTTGGGGAGGGTCCTGGGAATCTGCATTTTTAACAAATGCCCCATGAGAGTCTTAAACAATTATGTAAGTTTGGCAAATGAGGTATCAGTAGAAACAGGATACTGTGGGGTGAGAGGAGGAAATTGCTAAGTCTGTCTGTGGGTGGGAAGATCAGCCAAAGCCTCACAGTAATGTTTAGGCTACACCTCAGCGAGTGAGTAAGCACACAAGTAGAGAGAAAGGACTTCCCAAGCACGGAGAATTTCAGGTGTAGGCTTGGAAGCATATAAAAGAATGGTTTGTTCAGGGCTGGTGCGTGGAGTTTGTGTGAGTGCCAAGAAGGACAGTAGATAAAGCCAAAAAAGTAGGTCATGGTCCTAATGTGAAGTCTGTTGACTTTACCCTAAAAGCCACAGGAACCACTGCAGGATTTTAAACAAGGACATTTCCCTCTGCTGGCAAAGGGAACAATAGCCTGAGAGGAGAGGGACAGGGAGTCCAGTCTGAAGGCTGTGGGGTGGGGGGAGGGGTTCCTGGGAACAATTAACCAACTAACAGTAGTGGGATGGTTTAAGGGGTATTTTTTAGCTAAAATTGACAGGACTTGCTGATAGTTTGATTTTTTTTTTAATGAGGGAGAGGGGCAACAGGATGACTCCTCCCTTAGACAATGGAGAGAAGTATGGGTCACCGCCAGTGGTGCGGGATGTGGGAGGAGAAAGGGGTGGTGACAGGAACATGAACTCCATCTGGAGCATGAGGAGTTTCAGTGGCTCTGGGGATCGTACCCACCAGGCATTCGGATATCTGAGGATGGCGATCTGGGGGCTCACAGCATATTGGGGGGCGACAAAGCCTTGGAGCAGTTGAGACTCAGCGAGGGGTGTGAGAGGAAGAGCAGAGGGTGCTGAAGGCAGAACTGCGACACCTGACACCTAACGGGGGGCGAGGAAGGGGAGCGGGCGAGGAAATGACGGGGAGCGTGGGAGAAGGCAGAGAGCGCTGAGAGAGAATGTTACCCTGGAAGCCGAGGAGAAGGAGTTTTCTGGAAAACAGTGGTCAACAGGGCAAAATGGAAGAGAGACGTCATTTTTTAGGGATTATTGGCTGCTTGTAGTTTCTGCTTTCAATGCCTTGGTTTGCCAAATCCAGTTTAGATTCTACATGAATCTCTAGTTTAGGGGTCCAGTTTAGCCACATAACTGACTGGGTGTCTGTTTTTATACAGCTTAAATTCCTAAGAGAATCTAACGGGTTCAGCCTTTGTATTGGTTTCACTTGGATCAACCCAGTGCACTTGCCCTGGCTGGGGAGGGTAGCTGGTGAGCTTGAGTCTGCCCCTGTGGCTGGGCAGATCACTCAGTAGAGTGTGCATGGGAAAGAGGGCAAGATACGCACTGAACATGTTGTCAATAATCATAACAGCCAGCGTTGACAGGCACTGTTGTAAACACTTTACGTATAGTAATTCATTTAACCTGTTTGAATGTGATGCTGAGCACAGAAGTCATACTGCAATGGATTAGAGTCCTCTACTGCTAATAATGATAACAAGTCTCTACAAAGGCATTAATCTAGTTTTCAAAATGCCCTTTGAGGCCAGATGTGGTGGCTCATACCTGTAATCCCAGCACTTTGGGAGGCTGAGGCGGGCGGACCGCTTTAGGCCAGGAGTTCGAGACCAGCCAGGGCATATAGTGAGACCCGCATCTCTACAAAAATAGAAATAAAACAATTTAAAAATGCCCTTTGCTTTGCTCTTCCTTAAAGAGACGAAAGCCTTCCCTGAGTCCATGCTTAATGATCAAATGGGAAACTGTGTCTTCTGATCAAGTTTCCTTTTCCTCAGTTCTCTTAATTAAATCATCCAAATGTTATGCATAAAATGAGGTCTTTGAACTGGACAGGAATGGCCACACTAAAGTCCTGTAATTCTGTTTACCCAACAGCGTGATGGGTTTAGTGGTCTTCCTTAGCCTTGGGACTAAGGCTACTAAGGACTGTTCTTTGAGGCAGATTTCAAAGAATATTTTACAAACACATTTGCGAATGGGAGTTTCATTCGTTTTAATGTTTGGACTGATTTGGCTGTGTTCTATAGTGTGGTATATGAGAAGATAGGTCATAGCAGGTCTCACTTTAAGAAGACTTTAGCACACAACATAAAAGTGGCTATAACTGAAGTTGGAACGTGTCATTCCATTGAGTACTTATACAAAAGCATTTGTGCTAATGAGGACCAGAGTTTAAGGATATCAACATTAGTTAATCAACCAACAAAATATTTATTAAACTTCCATTATTCATTCACAAATTCTTACTGAACTCCCCATTTGCTATCTTTTTTTAATCCTTCCAGCAATTAGCAAGAATTACAATCCCACAATTTTATGAGATTTAGAGAGGTCAGGCTTAACTTGTTCAAGGTTGTAGTGGAGGCAGCATTTGAACTGACTCTATGCTGCTCAACCATTTCCTCTTAGCAGGGCTGTGCCAGGAAATCAAAGCTATATAAACTGTGGCCCTTCCCATGTAGGGTTGACAGTGAAGTCTAAAGCATAAGACTTACATCTACAAATCTATAAAACATAAGGCACAAGTCTATGACATCCAGGCAAGTGCCCCAGGATCTCACAGGTATGAGAGTTTAGGGGAGCCATCCAGGCAGGCAGCTGGAGCCTGTGGGGTTTGTGCTGCTTGGAGAATAGGCAGTATGTGGATAGTTGAGGATGTAGACAGACGCTTCCAGGTGGACAGAGCTGAATGAGAAAAGGTGCAAAGCCAGAACTAGAAGTGGGGTTCAAAAAATCATAAATAGACCTGCTGCTGAGAACACAAGCTCTGCATCTGAGAGTAGAAAATGTGGTCGAAAAGGTAAATACAGCCTGCTAGTGGAGAGCCTTAAATCCCATGCTAAGAATTGGGACTTTATTCAGTGGTTAATAGGAAACCATTACAAGTTCTGAATATAAAAGTAACATGATTGAAGGGTGTTTTAGAAAAATGAACCTGATTGTCAATTGGAAGAGGAAGTGCTAAAGCTGGAGATCAGTTAAGGGGCACCGGGCCGAGGGGGAAATAATGTGCGATGGAGACTTCACCACCTTGAGGGGGCTCAGAAGGAGCAGGGTTCATGCGGGACTGTGCCCAGGAATGAGGTCCAAAAAGTGAGGCCAGACAAGGGGGCTGCTGTTTACTCACAGCAGTGGAGGGCAGGGCAGAGGGACCAGCAAAGCTTAGCTGGAAGAGGGAAAGGCCAGAGCTGGAGAAGCAGTTCCTAGCGCCAGATGGGTCTAAGGAGTGAAGTCCAGCGATGTCTTGGACCGTTTTGGCTGCTGTGACAAAATACCATAAACTGGGTGGCTTATAAAGAACAGACATCTATTTCTCATCACTCTGGATGCTGGGAAGTCCAAGATCAAGGCACTGGCGGATTGGGTTTCCAGTAAGGGCTGTCTTTCTGCTGTATCCTCACATGGCAGACAAAGGGTCAGCAGCTCTGTGGGGCTTCTTCCTAAGAGTAAATATTTTTGGACCAAATAATTCTGAAATTGCATCCTGCCCTGGAATGGGCCCGAGATGGAAAATTACATAGCTGGAAGTTGGAGGTATATATGTGTGTGAAGTTACTTCCCAAGACCTTCAGGAGAGTGGTGTGTAAACCCACAGATGCTCACAAATCTTTACACCTCTAGTGTCTCTTCTTATAAGGGCACTAGTCCCATTCATGAGGGCTTCTCCCTTATGATCTAATCACCTCCCAAAGGCCCCACATACTACCATCATCTTGGGGATTAGGCTTTCAACATGTGATTATGGGGAAGACACAAAAATCCAGACTTCGGCAGCCTGTACATGAAAAAATGAGCAGGCCTTAGCAGGGTGCTGGAGAGGGAGGACCAGAGTAAGTTCTGTTGCAGAGCGTGACACCGATTGAGGCAACTGGATCAGGACCAAGGCTGAGCACGTCTGGCAGCCGGCTCACCACATTCTGTGGAGACAGGCCTGAGCACTAAGGTGGAAGTCACAGGAACCAAGACATGAAGGGTCTAAGTCAGAGTGTGGACAGTGGAAATTGGAAGAAAGATCTTATATGACAGAGATCATGAGGAAAGACTCAACAGGACTTGTTGATGGACAATATATAGTTAGAGAGGAAGGAGAACAGGAGGTCCTATAAACCTGATAGTCATTTTTAAGAGCAAGCCATGTTCCAAAGGTTAATTTGGAAACTAGTTATTTGGGCTTTGGAAAAGTTTCATCATGAAGACACTTTTTCATAAGAAAATGTTTTTAAAAATAGCAGTCTAACATGTTAGGAGTATTGCTACCCCCACTATAACCACGGAATCCAAACTTCCCCCACACTCGCTGTCTTTCCACCTACTGTCTCCATCCAAATCTAGCTTTGGATGATGGCTTTTGGTTCAGGTGTGAAGATTTGTGAGCATCTGTGGGTTTACACACTCATCTCCTGAAGGTCTTGAGAAGTAACTTCACACACGTATGTATCTCCAACTTCCAGCTGTGTTTGATTTTAATCTTGGGCCCATTCCAGGACAGGATGCAATTTCAGGATTATTTAGTCCAAAAATATTTACTCTTTTACCCTACAATAAACTGTCTTAACTGCTTCTCTTCCACTGTCATGTTTCTTAAGCAAAAAATGTAACTTTTATGAGATTTTCCCCCCTCCTAAGGAGTTTCAGATCTCTTTTTTTCTCTTCCTTTCCCTTTATTTACTCAGATTCCTCTATATGGAAAATTAAGGGCTACGTATGTCATGATAGGAGGTTTGAGGATGCAGAGAAGGCCAACTTAATCTTATCTCCATTTTAAAGGACAAAAGGGATTTCATCAGTTTTCTCCGAAACCACAATTTCACTTGTAATGTTTTAAAATGTCATCCATAAGCACTGTAGACATGTCCACACATGTTACGTGTGTACCCAACTGTTAACAATGTCTTGTCCATTAATTTTTCCATACCTTCTGCTTTACTCTATGATACGCTTATGAAAAGATTTCTCATGTAACTCCAAGCAATTTAAATCTTTAAAAGTAAAATAATGAAGCTAGCTATTTTAGGAAATATGATCAGGAAGGATAAAGAATCCACAAGTGCAGAAACTCAGTGAGTATAAAATGTTTAGGTTTTCATGATTTTGTTTATTGCTAAATCTTAGTAAAATACACTTTTAGGAGAATTAGACTTTATTTTTTAGAACAGTTTTAAGATTTACAAGGAAGTTGAGAAGATGACCCGAAGGGTTCCCATATACCCTGACACCTACTTTACCCTGTCAGTAAGTTTTACATTGGTGAGGTACATTTGCGAGTATTGATGAACCAAAGATACACCAACTGAAGTCCATACTTTCTTTACATTTCTTTCATTAATACCTAATATCATTTTTCTGTTTAAGGATCCCATTCCACGTTTCATTTAGTTATGTCGCCTTAGGCTCTTCTTGGCAGTGACAATTTCTCGGACTTTCCTTGATTTCTATGATCTTGACAGTTTTGAGGAGTATAAATCTCAGGTGTTTTGTAGAATGCCCCTCGTGGAGTTTATGTGGTGTTTTCCTCATGATTAGAACGGGAAACTTAACATGGTTTTGTCAAATATGAAGCTCAGGTAGGCTGAGGGCTCCCGCCCTGGAAACCCAGTGCGAGTCCTGGTGGACGGCAACTCTTAGCAGCTGTCCCTCACCCCAACCCCCGCGTAGCGCTGCCTCGCTCTGTCCCTGCAGCGCAGGAGGTGACAAGGGGGCGGCACTTCCACCCAGCACCTGGGCTCACTCGGTCCTGCATTGCACCCACTGAGGAGAGACAAAGTTCTAGTCCAGCCACACGCGGACTCCTGCCCCGGGGACGTCAAGGAGTGGCTGAGCGCAGGTTGTCAGAGAGTGGCCGCCGTCCGGGTGTGTCCAAAGGTCGCGTGGATTGTACCAGCTGGAGAAGAGGTGCTTCAGGCGAATTCACTAAGAGGTTGCAGTCCAAAGAAGATCAGGCACATTCCAGGGCGTATGAGCAAAACCAAGACCAAAAGGACAGAACATACAGTGATAGTCCTGAGCAGAAGATGCAGCCAAAGTTCTCCAGTGTCATAAACCTGTTCCTTCCTGCAGAGTATCTGGAGAGGCCCGAACTCAGTTGTTCACCAAGCAATGGAAACTCCATAGTCTCTTCCCTTGTTTGTAACCGCCGCACAGACCTCTAGGTCGACAGCTAGTGTGAGACGCAGCCTAGGGGACCTCTAACGCCAGGCACAACCCCGTGAGGGGAGTGGCTCCTTTATTTTTCTTGGCAAACTTCTGCATGCTTGCAAACTGTTTGAATTTACCATCTAGGGTTTTACAACAATTTTCATGTTTTTTAGATGCTTTGAAGAAAAAAATTAAATACTGAACTGTGAAAAGTCAGGTGGAATTTTTAAAAGATGCCTTAACTATGCTCTCTTACTGTTTCGTTTTTGTTGTTGTTATTGTTGTTGCCAATTTTTTTCACATTATTCAATTCTTGGCCATTCGATATTAGTCCGTGTTATTTCCTGGAGGTGGCGTCTAAAAGTCAAATCAACTTAGTTGTGGGTATATTTTCCCCTTAAATTTTCTCTCATTCACAGCATTAACCTCTTCAACAAAACCTTCTGTGGTAGGAATTAGTGAAAATGATAATTTTGGGTCTTAGAGAAATTTTACTTCTACCCTAAAACTTCTTTAGTATGATCACAATTTTAATTTGTAAATTCCAGATTTGAACCATTTATGTATTGCCTAATAACTGACAAATGAATTAATTTGCTCTTTTCAGGGATTTGTCAACTCATTTATCTCAGTTTTCACAACTGGTATTTTGTCACTGCCCACCTGATATGGTTATTTCCCTTATAACTCAAGAGTAGTTAACACAGAGTATAACCCTATGGAGCTGGTGGTTTTAGGGAGGTATGGTTTACATGATAAGAAGCAAATATGTGTTGTGAAATACATATTCGTGGGATTGGTTTTAGCATGCTCAGTTGTTGGCTACCTTTATTTGTAATCTCTCTTAACACAGAATACTTTAGAACCATAGTTTCCTCAATGTCCTTTTAAAACATGTGATATAAGTATGGCATGTGCCTTGTGGTCCTAGCTCCTTGGGAGGCTGAGGTGGGAGGGTCACTGGAGCCCAGTAGTCTGAGGCCAGCCTGGGCAACATAGCAAGACCCTGTCTCAAAACACACACACACACACACACACACACACACACACACACACACACACACAAAACCAAAAACCCATATCGTCAGTTTTAATTTAGTGACACTTTTTCAGTTAAAGCTTTCCTATCTACCAATAACCACAAGATTGGAGTTAAACCTTAAATGTCTAGTGGGTGGTGATTGCATCGAAATTCAGTAAGATGACCTTCTTGCTGTTCAGCTGTTTACAGACTTTATTAATATTGTTAGGGCACCTTTCTCTGGGAGGTTCTCATGGGATGACTACAGTTCATTCAGACCCTGCTGGCAAAAAAAGAATACCTTCCTTATTAGAATATACATAGAAGAGGGAACAAAGGTTCTAATTTGTTATACTAATTTCCAAAAGCTGCTATGTCTTTACTACGAGCACTTTTTCTCTGAATGAAATAATTAAATGCCAAAAAAGGTAACCACCATGATGAAGTATAATGGACTATACTTTAAAGGTTGTCTGTGTAGTGCTCACTGCATTTCATTAAGTATTTGAAAGGCACTAGTTGTCTTAAAGATTGTTCTCAAGACATCAGGGTTAATAGTATTTTTCTTATTATTTGTTAGTTTCATTTGGTTTTTGTTCTGTTCGTTGTAACTTGTGTTACAAGACCCCCTCATGTCTATACAATTTGTGGTCCCTTTGAACATCAAGAATCAAACCATTTTGAGGCTGGGTGTGGTTGGCTCACACCTATAATCCCAGCATTTTGGGAAGCTGAGGTGGGAGGATCACTTCAGGTGGAGTTCGAGACTAGCCTGGGCAACATAGTGAGACCCAGTCTCTACCAAAAAGAAAAAAAAGTTAGCTGGGCATGGTGGTATGTGCCTGTAGTCCTACCTACTTGGGAAACTGAGGCAGGGGGATTGCTTGAGCCCAGCAGTTTGAGCTCTGTTGGGTCCACTGTACTCCAGCCAGGGTGACAGAGCTGTCTTGAAAAGAAAAAAAAAGAAAAGAAATCAAACCATTTTGTCCTCACCATTTTCTGGGTGAGACATTCTTTATATTTTAAAAATATATTTATTTACAAATTTACTATTAAAAAATCAGAATATAGAGAAAAGACAGAAAATAATTGCCCAAAATTACATAACTCTCCAGATGATTGCTATTACTATTAGCATTTTGTCCTTGATTTTTCAGACTTTTTTCTATGTAGTCTTACACATATAAATACATATATTTTTTAAAATGAGATTAATGTTAACTTGCTCTGTAAGCTGTTTTCTCATTTAAGCGTATATCATGATATATTTTAGGTCAATAAATATAGATGCACATGTTGATGATATGGATGTACCATAACCTTGTTAATTGATGGAAATTTTTATTGTTATGATTTCACTATTTTAGATAATATTGTTATGAACATCTTTGGATAACGATTCTTCTTTCTGTATTATGATGTTGAGATTCTTTGAGAATCAGAGAAACTAGTAAAGAAAAATCATAGTGAGGCATTGCATGTTCTCAACAAAACTCGTGTAATTTTATTTCCATGAGAAAATGTATTCTAGAATAAACTGAAATTGAAAAGGTTTTTAAAAGAATGAGTTTTTATCTTCGAAATTTTAAAACACATTATAAAACAACTATCAGAACCATTAGTGTCTAAACTAAAAGCAGAGAACTTTATTTTAAATATATAAGAACTCTAGAAATAGATTCAAACTATTAAAAGACATTCAGAGTAAAAGGAAAATATATGATAATATGAGATTTCTGCCTATAATGATGGAAAAGAAATAAAATTCATCCATATAAGCATATAACACATCATAATAATTTTAGATATATCCAAAAATGATCCAAAATGGCTAGAAATTTAAAGAATATTTTTGGCCCAGGTTTGATTAATGATCAAATGGAAGACATCAGGGACAACAGGAATTTTTTTTTTTTTTTTTTTTGAGACAGAGTATCACTCTGTCACTCAGGCTGGAGTCCAGTGGCATCATCATAGCTGACTGCAACCTCAAACCCCTGGGCTCAAGTGATCTTCCTGCCTCAGCCTCCTGAGTAACTGGGACTACAGGTGCATGCCACCATGCCTGGCTAAGTTTTCTATTTTTTGTAGAGATGGGGTCTGGCTCTTGCTCAGGCTGGTCTCAAAATACTGACCTCAAGCAATCCTCCTACCTTGGCCCCCCAGTGTGCTAGGATTACAGGCGTGAGCCACTGCACCTGGCCTACAACAGGAATATTTTTATATATTCTTAAAATATTCTTTAATGTTATATGATAGATACTGTATGTGATGTATAATAAAGTACATATCAAAAGGAAAGCAAGTGAACAAAAAGCACATGTTATAATCAATAAAAATTTTACTATTCAAAATATAAATGAAAGCACCAAATATATTTTTTAAAAGTGGGTAAGGTCATTAACCAGATTGTAGTTAACTAATATCAAAAGAGAAACACACAAATGTCATAAGTAGCTTACATGGAAAAATGCGTATTCTTACCAGAATAAGTATAAATCAATCTAGGGGAAAAAAAACCAATAAAAAGGAAAACACAACAAAGTAACTGGAATATTAAGAAATAAGTCTATTGTGGTAGCCTGGTAACTTGGTTCTGTCTCTTGGGATATGAACTGACAATACATAATGAGACCTATAAAAGGGTTCATAACTTTTGATAATCATTTCACTTTGGGTTACATATCCAAAAGAAATAATCAGAGAGGGAAAAATAATACGCAATTGTGAAACATTTAATGCTAATGACAATGAGGTGAGGATGATATTTTTAATTGTTTACATTACTTAATCCTCAACGAGGAAGCTGTGACACGGAGCTCATGCAGCTGGCACTGGAGACGAGGAGTCCTGTCTATGTACAGATAAGACTTGGACTTCAATCTGACTGTCCTGCGTCTTCTGGGTGTGGGACCTCAGCCACATCACCAGCTTCTCTGAGCAGCAGTTTTGAGATCTGTAAATGGATCACAGTGCCTGGCCTCCATAGGCCCCAGGTTTTGAGCAACAGATGAGATAATGCGTGTGCAAGTAGAGCTTCTACTGTGGGCCAGATAAGGCATCAACTGAGGTCGCTGCTTTCTGAAAACGGATCTTCAGATGATCCACAAACTGCACACCCAGAAGCAGGGAGGTTTGGAACACTTTCAATCAGCAAGGGGGTAATAAAGGCAAAAACGGTGAAGGCAGAGTTCAAACAGGACAGAGTGGATTTGTTTGCACTGCCTGCAGAACACAAGAGTGCAGAGGAATTCAGACTCACTTGCTTGTTTTTATATTGAAAACATTATGGATACCTCAAGACAATTTTTGAACCTTGGTTAACTCACCCCGGCACATGGTTTCCATCTTCCTTATTCCTCCAGGGTCCTCCCTTTCCTCACACTCCTCACTCTGACACATGGCTTTGGCCCTGGGTTGTCCTGCCCCACCATGGAACCATCTCGTGTTTCCTCCAGTTTTCTTCTCTTCTACTTATGCTAAGTTGGGGGTGGGGAACCTATGGCCTTAAGGCTACATGTGGCCTTTTGAATGAATCCAGATTTTACAGAACAAGTCCTTTTATTTTTATTAATACATTTTTGTTCATCTTTTATATTTTTATTTTATTTTTAAAATGAACGTATTTAAAATTCCAAAGAATAAAATAAGTCTCAACAACAAAATAAGCCTCCCAGATTGACTGGCACAATTAGAACATTAGTAGGCCACAAGGGCTAAAGTGATGGCAGCTGTGCTCATGATTTAGTTCTAACTTCTCCCGCCTGACCAGTGCCACTACGGCATCAAACTGGTTGGTGAGAATTCATGGGGGTCGAGTATGCCAATCTGTTATCAGCTTTTGACAATGGCACACTGTGTTTCTGTTTGAAGTGGAATTTGTGAAATAGTTGCAGAGCTCTACTGTATTTTTTAATTCTGTTTCCCTAACAGCCCATCATGTCAAAGAAGACTAAGAGAATACTGCAAGAAAAAAACAGATTTTTAATGAGGAGTAGGAATTGCAATATTATCTTGTTTCTGCTAAAGATCAGATAATTTGCTTGCTTTGTGATACTGCACTATCAACATTAAAGAAATTCAATGCTGATCAGCATTATGACACTCATAAGACCACAGATATTTTAAATTAGAGGGAGAGGCGCAAAAAGTTGTATTGCAGAAATTAAAAGATGAAAAGCAAAAGCAAAGACGATTCTTTCAAGCAGCAATAAGACCTGGAAACAATGCCACTGAAGCAACTTATAAAGTAGCTTATATACTCAGAAAAAAGGGAAGCCAGTCAGTAATGTAGAAATTGTGAAAGAATGCATGGTCGAAGCTGTAGGATGCTTAGACCCCAATAACGTTTCTAAGTACAAATAATTGTCTCTTTCAAGGAGAACCATAACTGATTGGCAGCATGAATTAGCCTTCCACTTAACAAAACAATTTCATGCAATACTTCAAAAGAAAAATATGTATTTTTCAATCACTTTGGAATCAACTGATACTGCTGACTCAGCACAGATTTTATACTGCATTCAGGTCATAACAGAAGATTTTCTTTGCTATGAAGAGTTACTCACTTTGGGCACTTTTGCTAAACAGAATATGGGGAATAGAGATCTTCAACAACTTTCAGATAATTGCGTGAAGTTGGACTGAATTTGGTAAATTTAGTGAGTGTACAGATGGTGTACCTTTCATGACAAGAAAACATGATGGGTTTATTGTACAGATTAAAAAATGTATTCACAGATCCAAATGCTCTCATTTCTTTTCATTGTATCTTGCATCAGCAAAATCTCTGTGCTAAAGCTACTATTTTAAGTGACACTTTGCAACAAGTTATAAATATTGTTAACTATATCCGTGCAAGTGCAACATGGCATGGTCAGTTTTGTAACATGCTTAAGTTGAATGATGAGGTATTCAGGATGGATTTGCCATATCATTCTAAAGTGCATTGGCTATCACAGGAACAGGTGTTAGCCAAAAGTTTATCTCTGTGAGAACAGAGAGTTAAATTTTTTGAAGAACAGAGTCAGCGATGTGAGTTTTTGGAAGAAGATTTCTGTAGGAATGTAGCATTTGTCTGTGATATCGTGTCAAGTCAAAATGACTTGAATATTTCTTTGCAAGATAAAATTAAATGTATATAGGACATGTGGCAAAAAATCCAAGCATTTTGAAAAAAGCTATCTTTTTTCAAAACACTTCTTCTTCAAAAGGAAATTTCAGATGAACACTTTCCCCAGTTAGCAAAGGTCATTGATAAGCAGGATGATATATGCAAATCATTTGAAAAATACGGGCCGGGCGCGGTGGCTCATGCCTGTAATCCTAGCACTCTGGGAGGCCGAGGTGGGCAGATTGTTTGAGCTCAGGAGTTCGAAACCAGCCTGAGCAAGAGCGAGAC